>PVJD01000981.1:138829-320133 GCA_004026545.1 Mormoops blainvillei
CCCCCCCCCCCCCCCCGCCACAACCACTCTTCTGACTTCTTTCACCAGAGAACAGTTTTGCCTGTTCTAAAATTTCATATACTAAATGGAAGCTTCCAGCATGCAATCATTTGTGTCTGCCTTCTTTCACTCATCCATTATGTCTGAGTCTAATCCATGTTAAGTATTTTATTCCTTTTTATTGTTAAACAATATTCCATTTTATAAACAGACCACATTTGTCCATTCTCCTGTTGATGAGTATCTGGGTTGTTTCTAGTCTTGAGCTATGATGGACAAAGATGTTATGAGCATTCTGTCTTTGTAAACAGGTGTTTTTATTTCTCCAGATTATATACATAGGAATAGAAATGATGGGACATAGGATGGATACATGTTAACTTTAGTAGACAGTACAAACAGGTTTCCATGACCTGTATGGATAAACCAGTTCTCACGCCGAGCAGCAGCAGCAGCGTATGAGTCCCAGTCGCTCCATAACCTTGTCAACATTTGATATTGTCAGTCATTTTCATTTTAGTCATTCTAGGGTATACGTAATACTCTTTCATTATGGTTTTAACTTGCAATTCCCATTGACTAAATAAAGTAACCCCTTTTCATGTTTGTCATTGTATACCTTCTTATGTGAAGTGCCTGTTCAAGACTTTTGCCCTTGGGATTTGTGTGTTACATTGGGATTTGTGTTTTTACATTGGGATTTGTGTTTTTTGGGGGATTTGTGTTTTACATTGGGATTTGTGCTTTTTCTTACTGATTTCTAAAAGATATACTAAATTCTCTATAGGAGACTTTTGTCAGGTGTATGTATTACAAATGTTTTCTCCCAATCTGTGGCTTGCCTTTTCATTTTCTTAAAGGTATATTTATGATAATCTGTTTTTACTTTTGATGAAGTCCAACTTATCAATTTTTTAATTTTTTTTATTCGTTGGGGAGAAGCTAAGGCTCATTGTTTTTCATTTGGCTATCCACTTATTCCAGCGCCATTTATTGAAAATACCTTCTTCTTGCCCGTTGAATTATTTTAGGTTTATTGACAACCAAATCGTTGTTTTCTGTTTCCAGACTCTCTATTCTGTTCCATTGATCTGGTTTTCTGTCTTTGCACCAAAACCACGCTGTCTTAATAAAGGTAGTTTTATAGTGAGTCTCAAAATCTGGTAATGTAAGTCTTCCAATTTTGTTCTCCTTCAAAGTTGTCTTAGATATCTAGGTCCGCTGCATTCCCATAATTTTGAACTGGCTTATTAATTTCTGCAAAAAAAAAAATCCACTATGATTTTGATAAACATTTCATGGAATCTATAGGTTAATTTCTAGAGAACTGACATCTTAATAATATTGAATCTTCCTATACACGGCAGAACTTTGCATTTATTTAGATCTTTCTTAATTTTTCTCAGCAGGGTGCACATCTTTTGTTAAATTTACTCCTAGGTATTTGTCTTAGCCTGCTCAGGCTGCCATTTAAAAATATCTTAAACTGAATGGCTTAAACAATAGAAATACATTTTCTCAAGTTCTGGAGGCTGGGAAGTCCAAGATTAAGATTCCAGCCAATTCAGTTTCTGGTGAGCACTCTCTTCCCGGCTAGCAGACAGACACCTTCCTACTGTGTTCTCACATGGCCTTTCCTCAGAGTGTGTTTGTGTATGTGTTTGCTGGGGGGGTGGCGGGGGAGGACAGGGAGGGAGAGAGAACACTCTCTGGTGTCTCTTCTTATAAGGACACTAATCCTATTGGATCAAGGCTCCACCCTTATGACTTCATTTAACCTTCATTCGATACTTCCTTAGGGACCCCATCTCCAAATACAGTCACACCAGGAGCTTCAACTTATGAATTGGAGGGGAGGATATAAACATTCACCCCATAACAGTATTTAATGCTTTTTTTATTTTACTGTACATGAGGGTTTTTCCGTTTCACTTTCCACTTGCTTCTGCTATTCGTTATTTGTTTTATTCATTTATTTGTATCGACCTTGTATCTTAGCCCATTCCAGCTGCTATACCAGAATACCACTGCCTGGATGGCTCACGGATAACAGAAATTTATTTCTCATAGTTCTAGAGGCTGGGAAGCCCAAGATCAAAGTGCAGGTAGGCTCCGTGTCTAGTGAGGGCTTACCCTCTGGTTTATAGACAACCATATTCTCACAGCGTCCTCACAGGTAAGAAGGGGCAAGGGCGCTCTGTGTCCTTCATGATCATGAAAGATTAATGTCCTTCATGAGAACACTAATCCTGTTCACGAGGGCTCCACCCTCACGTCCTAATCACCCTGCAAAGGCCCCACCTCCAAATACCACCATGTTGGGGTGAAGATTTCAACATACGAATTTGGAAGGGGGAACACCTGTATGCAGTGACCTTAATAAGTTTATTTATTAGTTCTAGTACTATATTTTCCTATTTTAGATTTTCTATGTATACAATGTCATCTGTGAATGAAGGGTTCTTTATATACTCTTTGTTCCTGATCTGTATGCCTTTTATTTCTTCTCTTTGTGGTATGCCTACAGTATAACATTGAATAGAAGTGGTAACAGCAATCCTTTTCTGGTTCCCATGCTAAGTGGGAATGTGCACAATATTTTAACAATTAAGTATGGCATTAGCTGTTTCGTTATCTTTATTAGATTGAGGACATTCCTTTCTCTACCTAGTTTGCTGAGAGAATTATTTTTATCATGAACAGGTGCTGAATTTTATCAAATGATTTTTCTACATCTATTGAGATGATCATGTAACTTTTATCTTTTATTCTGTTATTTTGATGAATCACATTAATTAACATCCAAATGTTAAACCAACATATTATAACATTCCTGGGATAAACCTCATTCAGTCATAATAGATTATCCTTTTTATATCTCACTGAATTCTATTTTCTAATATTTCATTTTGAGTTTTTACATCTATATTTACAAAGGATAGAGGTGGGATTTTTTATCTCTTGAAAAAAAAACATAAGAAACTGATTAACAAGGATTACCTCCAGGGTGGGTGGGGGCTTCAGTTTTTACTCTATACTCTTTAATACTTTTTGGATTTTGAATTTTGTGCCTTTTAAATCACTCAGAAAGGAATAAAAGTAAATGCTAAATAAAAAACAGATGATGCTATTATGGACTGAATGTTTATGTCTCCCCCCACCCCTAAATTCATATGTTGAAACCCTAACCCTCAAAGTGTTGGTATTTAGAGGTGGGGCCTTTGGGAGGTATTAGGTTTAGATGAGGTCATGAGGGTGGGGCCCCTGTGATGGAATTAATATCCTTATAAAAAGAAGAAGAAGAAGAGAGATCAGAGCTCTCTCTCTGTCTTCCCTGTGCAAACACAGGTCACAGCTGTCTGTAAGGCAGAAAGAGGGCCTTCACCAGGAACCAATCTGCCAACACCTTTATCTCGGACTTGCCAAACTCAAGAACTGTGAAAAATAAACGTTTGTTGCTTAAGCCACCCAGTCTACAGCATTTTGTTACAGCAGCCCAAGAAGACTAATACAGATTTACATTGTGTTTAGCACAATTTCCAGGAGATGCAAATGTTGATAAATGTTACCTATCATGATGGTTAGTTTTGTGTGTCAATTTGACTGAACTAAGGGATGTCAAGAAAATCGGTACAACATTATTTCTGAGTGTGGGTATGAGGGTGTTTCCAGAGAGATTAGCACTTGAATTGGCGGACTGAGAAAAGAAGTTGGTGGCATTGTAACTTGGTGCAGCCACTATGGAAAATACTATGGAGGTTTTCTTTAAAAAATTAAAATAGAATTATTATGTGATCCAGCAATCCCTTTTCTGGGTATATATCCAAAGGAAACAAAATCAGTGTTCCTTGCAGTATTACTCACAATAGTCAAGACATGGAAACTTCCTAAGTGTCCATCAACAGATAAATAGATTTAAAAAAAGTGACCGCCCCCCAATAAATGGAAATTTTAAAAGTTTGCAGAAAATGTGACTTATATACAGATATACACAGTGGAATATTATTCAGCCATAAAAAGCCATAAAAAGATGTTGTCATCTATGTGACAACATAGATGAACGTGGGGGACAGTATACCAAGTGAAATAAACCAGACACAGGAAGACAAATATGTTATGATCTCATATATGGAACCAAAGGGAAAAAAATGTAGAGCTCATAGTAACAAAGAGTAGAATAGCTGTTACCAGAGGCTAGGAGGTAGAGGAATGGGGGAGACACTGATCAAAGGGCCCAAACTTGCAGTTATAAGAGAAATAAGTCCAGCTTGGCCCCTCTGGTTAATAATAATGTATTATGTACTTGAAACTTGCTAAGAGAGCAGGTCCCAAGTAGTCTCTCTCTCACACACATGCACACGCACCAACGATAACTATGGGAAGTGGTGAATGTGTTAATAAGCTTGATGGTGGTAATCATTTCACAACATGTATATATATCAAAATATCACATTGCATACCTTAAATATGCACAATTTTTATTTGTCAAAAATAAATAAACACACAAGTACAAACACACACAGACTCTTGAAGGTCTATGTGAGACAAGAGGTCAAGGCTGATTCAAGAGGGAGAGAGGCCTCCTGCCCCTCTTCCACCCCTCACCCCAGGGAGCAATCCCCTTCAGAGCAGACCAGCCCCCCAGATCACCTCCACAATAAGACAAACGGCCACAATCCCAGGGTCTGCAGACTTCATTTAATCCCCAGCAGCCTTGAGGCCATTCTCAGCTGAGGACACTGAGCTCCAAGAATAACACAGCTTGCCCACCGCTCCACAGACAGGGCGCACCCTGCACAGGGCTCACTCCACCTGCGAAGTGGTGGTGTCAGCCTCACTCCTTGGCAGCAGCATTGAGGGCTGAGGATGAGGTACTGCGGGAAGGGCATAAAGAACCAGGAGTGCCCCTCACCACCAAGGCTTTAATGACCTCCGGATATTGGAGAAAGAAACAAGACTGTCCCCTAAGGCCTGAATTCTCCCCAACGTGGAGATGTTATACCTTCCCACCTTCCTCCTGATTTCATGGTGCTGCGGTATTCACATGGGATGGTGAGGAAACTCCACAATGTAGCTTTACGAGCTCTGACCCGGTATCCACCAGGCCTCCCCAGTGCCCCATGTGACCTTCACTTGCATTTTCCAGCCACCTCAGGGGACTGTGCACCACCCCTACCAGTTAAGGCCCTGTCACCTCCACCCTCACCTCAACGGCTTTCCACTCCAGGAAGCCCTCCTGAGGTCTCCATCTCTAGCTGGATCAATGTTTCCAGCCGGCTCTCTGTGCCTTGCCTTCATAGTACTTACTCCAGGTTGCAAACTATATCCTCATGCGTGGTTATTAATTGATGCCCATATCTCTGCCAAACCACAAGCTCTAAGGCGACTGGGACCGTGTTTGTGTCTTGCACACAGTAGGTGGGCAACAATATGTATCTGCTGACTGACCAAAGATCTGACTCCCATGACTTGGCAGCTCTCTGGGGCCTGCTGGCCAACAGGCATCCAAGACCACGCAACTGTGGAAATGGGCTGAAGGTGGGGCAGCCCATCACTGGTCCACGGAAAGTGCTATATATGCCCGCTTTACAAACGGCAAAATCAGCTCGGAAAAGGAAGGGAAATGTAAGATAATTAGTTGTATCCATTGAACTAATCCACTCACAGTGTGAGAGTATTACTGTCCCACTAATGGATGAGGACATTGAGCCATTGCCTGAGCTGTGTGGCTGGTGGGCAGCAGAGCCCCAACTCAGCCACACCATCAGGGAGTAGAAGAGTCAGCCATGACCCATGCCCCACCCTCGACTGCACGTCCCCAGACCTCTGTGTTTCCATCAGCTGCCACCTGCCTCCAACCCTGGACACATATGAGAGGCCAGATGGCGCTTCTCCGGTTCCTTTGGCCCAGAGGAGATGGGGACACAGTGAGTGAGACACTGGGGTGTGTGTGCAGGGTGACTCCCCCAAAGACAGCCCAGGCCACCTCAGGGCTCGGGAGGAGCAATGCAGGTCAACAGGACAAGCACAGGACTCTCTAGCTGCTTTGCTTCTGGTTGATTCCAGTGCGTCTCTGCCCATCTGTGAGCACTGAGCGAGTGTCCCCTCTCTGAGCCCCTGTAAATTCTGAGTTAAGATGCAACAACCAGTCCCTTCCTAACCTGAAAGTCTCCAGACGCAATTTGGAGTTTCCATCTGGTATCTCCCAGCCCTGGGTTTTTTTTTTTTCCACAACAGCCCAATTTTAGGGACTTCTGATCGCTCTGCATTTGCTCCCTCTGATTGGCAGATCCTGGGGCTTCCTTCACTGTCATTTGGCAAATTGAGGAACATACGTTCTCCTGGGTATTATTATCCACTCAACGAACAGCCACAGAAATCTTGACCCTACCACACTCTGGTCCCTCCCATCACCAGACCCTCGACAATCCTACCCAGCCCACTGCTCTCCTTCCACCCGCCCTGTCCAGCATCCATCACCTCCTTCCTGGACAGCGGCAATGACCCCTAACTGGTGCCCAGCTTCTACTTCCACCTCCAGTATTCCAGGCTCCACACAGACGCTCCAGTGATGTTTTCAAAGCCCAAATTTCCTCCATAACCCTGCTAGCTTATCTTCAATCTTAGGACAAAACCCAAATCCACAGTACGACCATGTGGACTTCGAAGATCTGGACACTGTCCACCTTGGCTGCCTCCCCACTCACCCCTCCCCCAACCCTGTTCAGAAACCCAGCAGAGCTCCTTCCCATATCAGGGCTTGTCATCTGCTGTTCCCTCTGCCTGAGACACCCATTAACTCCAACAAAGCCCCTAGGGCTCTCCAGAAGTGCCCCTCCTCTGAGGGGCCCTCCTCGAGCAGCCCACTTTCAATTCCACCCATCCCTGCAGGCTGTATCCCCTCGATTTACACTGTCATAGGGACCTGACTTCTCTTCCAAACACTCATCACCCTTATAATTATACACCCATCAGGCAATCATTTGTCTGATGTCTATCTCCTCCACTAAGCTGCTGGCTGCACCCCAGGCCTAGCTCAGGGTGGGGCACATCATACACACTCAATAAAGATTGGTGGAATGAGTGAAACAATCAATAAACAGCGTGTGCCAGATGGAGTCTCAGGCTGGGAGCTGCAAAGCTAACCAAGACATGGTGGTTCCCTGGAGGAACCCAGGGTGTCTGGCTGGGGAACATCCATGGGAACTGATGGCTGCAGGGATGGGGGGCAGGGCATGGTCACTTCTACCAGGTGGGCCAGGAAAGGCCTCCCACCTCGGGGGCGCACTGGGGGAACCTCAGGGTGAGGAGGCGGCCAGCACCAGGAGGGCCAGGACGTTGTTTGGGATGAAATTTGGTGCATTTGGGACAAGAGTGCACAGACAAGGCAGCGCGTGTGGGCCGGGCTGTGAAAAACCTCGAATGCAGGCAGAGAGTGGGACTAAATCTGTGAGCGCTGCGCTGGCCAGGGCTCCCGGGCTTTTTGGAGCACGCTCCCGATTGGTAAAATATTTTTGAGCCCATAATATGTGCATATTAATGTATACGTGTGTAAGTGCAGAAATTACTCACTGTCTGCCTGTATTAAAAATCAGGACGGTTTAATTTTGCTCTTATTTTATGTAGGTTAAAAAGTAAAAGAAGACTTTCCGCCCTGCAACAGAGAACCTTGTGGACCCACAGTGATATCATCCCTCCTGGCCATGGGAGGCCACTCAGGGACGGTGGCCAGAGGAGTGTCGTGATCAGATCTGCTTTCAAGAAACACCCCACCTGTGGCTGTGTGGGAGCTGGATGGGAAGGCAGAGATGAGAATCAGGAGGCTACTGGCTGAGAAAGGGGGGCAGGACAAGGATAAATGGCCTCACTTTGCAGGGGGGAAACTGGGACCCAAAGAGGAGCTGGGAATCAGACTCCAGGTTCCAAAGTGGCAGAGGTTGGATGGAACCAGGCTTCTCTATGGGGCTGGCACGTTCTCATCTGCTCAGCAATGCACAAAAGCTGCTCCCTGCAACCCCGAGCAGTTGGAGGAGGGCCTTACCCTCTGCAGGCCATTGGGACCCTCCAGGGAGCCCCACAGGGCTGAGGTCATGAGGTCTCCAAGGGGCCTGGTTGAAGCCCTGCAGCTGTTCAATAACTGTCCCAGAAAAGATGCAGATGTGTCCCGTGTATCCCCAAAGGTGCCCCTGAGCTCACAGATTCACATGAGAGGGCATCAGAAGAAAAGGATCCCAGGTGGGGTGAGATGCCCATCACTGGAGGTCTATAAGCCATGGCTCTTTGGTCTCCAAAGGCAATGTCCCCAGAGCATGATGAGGCGCTTTGGTGAGTGCCAGGACAGGGAGCAACTCTGCCAGCCCAGAGGCGGAGCCTGGGGGAGCAGGTGCCCCCTCCCTCCGTGGGCACTTCAACTTGCAGGCCTCTGCTCCTGCCCGGGCCCCACTTCCTCACTGGGGACCACCGCTAGGAGGACCAGACTGGGAGGTACCGAGGCAGGCTGGAGACTCAACAGGAAATGGGAGTGGGGGTTTCTGAGAGGGAGGCAGTAGATTATTAATCTCTTGATTAATAGCAGAGGGCTGGCAGGAGAGGAAGGGGCTGTCCCACTGCAGTGCTGAGGCAGGAGGCGAGGGGTCTCCAGCCTCTGGCCTCCTCAGAACCCAAGCCAGCCATTCTTAAATGCCATGTGGAAACCACAGCAGCCAAGTGGGTAGTGTCTTCTGCTCGGGCCTCCCTCCCATCTAGGACCAGGACCACAGACCACTTGGGAGGCCAGGCCGGGGGAGGTGGTGCAGCCCAGACAGGCTCCCATTGCTGGGGCGGCAGCCTTGCAGAGCTTTTCGACCCACACAGGCCGACTAGGGGAGGAGGGGCGGGAAAGAAGGCCATGCTTTTGAGAAAGTGCTAAGTCCAGGACTTCATGTGGCCTTGTGGGCAGCAGGCAACCCAACCAGAGGAGGGAGGCCGGCTGGCAGGGGGCCGTCTGGAGGAGGGGTTTGAAGGAGGCAGATGAAGCCCGGGAGAGTTCCGGCAAAACCCTCCACTCAGCACATCTGGAAAAGGTTGGCTCTAACGCCATCAAAGAGCTCTGAGGGGCCAGGAGACAGAGGAGGGCAGGGAAGCGGGTGAGGAAAACTTAACCCCGGAGGCCCTGGGGCCGGTCCTTCTGAGTCTGTCAGGCCCTGCAACCTGGCCCACCCCCTCCCACAGCAGAACAGGGGCTCGAATGGGCAGGAGGGCATGTCAGTAAGGCCTGACATCCCGCTGCAGCAAACAAGGCACAGTGGCCCTGCGATTTCCACCCCAGAGCACGGCAAGAGTTTATCCCCACTTCCCAGAAAGGAAAACTAAGGCACAGAGAGGAGAAGCGTGGCTTGTCCTCGCTGCCTTCCTTCAGTCTTGAGCTGGGTCCGAGGGCCCCTGACAAGGAACTCTCCGGGTCCAGGCCCCTCACTAAGGCGCTGGCTGGAGAAGCCCGCAGGGAGGGGACTGGCAGGGCCCCTTTAAGGCTCCCTGCCTGGCACTACAGGCTGTTTCCAATCCCCCACCTATACCCCCTTCTCCTGGTGAAATCCCCTCATCACCCAAATCTCTGCTCTATTGTTTCCCCTAGGGAAACCAGGACTTGGTCTCACAGGGACACATCCCCATTTCTGTGAGTCTTTGATTGACATGACCCCCTTCACAACTCTGTGAGGGAGGGGCCGTGTTCTCAGCACTGGTGTGCTCACTAAAGACCAAACAAACAACTGAACAGACCAAACACATGACCCGAGCAACCCGAGGCGAGGCTGTAGTTCCCAGAGGCCAGGCCAGGCCAGGTCCGGCAGAATCCCCTCACCCTCTCTCTACACCCACTGTCGGCTGAATGGGCCTCTGGCAGGGTCCTCTGGGCCTATGTTTGTTCATAAACATTGGTTTGGGGCGTCATTCTCATCCCCACCTCAAACACATACACACTACAGAAATCCAATATAAAAAAAATCACAAAATGGGAAAATCCATGTCGGATAGAGTTGCATTGCATTAGAATTTTTTTTTTTTTCATTTAACAAACTGATGGATGCATTTCTTTAATGAATGTTGTTAAGCACCTTAACGTGCCATACCCTGCACTGAGCCCTAGGAGTAATGGGACGAGGACAACGTGGCCCTGCTTTGCAGACACTCATGAGTTGGTGAAAAGAGTCAGCCACAAAATCAGACCATCTCAGTGTCACGTGGGTGGATCCCCGTGGGTGATGGATGCCCCTCATCTCAGCCCCCCTTCCTACTGCTATTCTGACAAGGCCCCCTTCCCCTCCCACCCAGGCCTCTTCCCCAAACTTCACTCCTAACAGCCGGCCTCCGCCCAGCTGTGCCAGCTCTTCTCCCGGGTCATCCTGGCAGTTTACAAACATGCTCCTGTATCTCCTATCTCAAAAAGAACTAACCGAACAAAAATCTCCACTGACCTCATGCTGCCCTCAGCTTCTGAGACTCATTTCGTTTCATGCTTCCTTCACGGCAAACTTTTAAAAAATTAATTAATGTATTTTATGAAACTTTTTTTATTGTTATTCTATTACAGTTGTCCCAATTTCCCCTCCTTTGCGCTCCACCTCCAAGCCCACCCTACAGCAGCATGAAAAAGGACATAGAAAGTATGAATAAGAACCAGGAAGAAATTAAGAATACCATGTCTGAAATGAAAAATACACCAAACTTCTTTAAAGAGTTTTCTAGTCTCCCAGTCTGTTTCCTCACCTCTCATTTTTCTCCTCCACCCATGCCATCTCAGCCTTCATCCCCTCCACTACCCAAAACTGCACTTGCCAGGGTGCCCAGTGACCTCATGTTCCCAAATCCAATGGTCACTCCTTGGTCCTCATCCCACCAGCCTCCCAGAAGCATTGGGAGGCACGCCCTCTCCCTCCCTCCCTCCGGAAGCTCACCTCCCAAGACACATGTTCTCCTGATGCTCCTCCTGCCCCGGATGCCCCTTAGCTGGTCCCTCCTCCTTAGCCCACCTCAAGGTTAGGGTACCAGGACTGTTCCAGAATCAGCATCCCTTCTCTGAATGTATATTCACCCCTACGTTCGTTTCCAGTCCCTACAGCTTTAAATACCAACTACATGCTCACGATTCTCCATCACACATTTCTTCAAGTCTAACATGAACGTATGGTTACGTTTTAACATCTCTGATATTGGGATTCCTATTACAGTTAATGAGGTGCTATAAGTTAATTAGCAGCAGTCTAATTAATGCATTTCTTCCTATCAGTGGCATCTTAGAATTCATGAAATGCAACATGGTCCTAGCCCCGGTCTTCCTGGTACTCCAGACTTTTTGACTCAATGTCCTACCTGCCCCCCTCTCCCCATGGGTACCCCACAGGCATCTAAAACTTCACTTGGCCAACGTTCTGCTGTTGGTTTCCACCTGCTAGGGGTGACCTCCTGCCAATGTCCCCAACTCAGTGAAATTGCATGCCCAGCCAGCCAGCCAACCACTCAAACTAAAATTTTAGGGTTATCCCTGATTGTTCTCTATCCTTAAGTGTTCAGACACTCCTGTCACCTCAGCCTCTAGAACACCTTCTGACTCCACCCACTTCTCTCCGCTTTCCCAGCTATCGTCCTAGCATGTGCCATCATCATCTCACACCTGGGTCTGTTTTCCCCACAGAAAACAGTGATCTCTTCAAAACCTACATCAGCTCATCTCAGGAGCCTCCAAAAAGGACAGAAAACTAGACCCAAAACAAGCTGAAGGAAGGACACAGAAGATACGACAGCAGAAATCAATGAAATTAAAAATAGAAAAACAACAGAGAGAAATCAATGAAACCCGTAGCAAGACTGACAAAGAAAAAAGGAGAAAAAACACTAATTATCAAAATCAGGAATGAAATAGGGAATAACGCTATACACATAAATTTAACAACTTAGAGGAAAAGAATCAATTCATTGAAAAACACAAATTACCAAAACTCAATATGAAATAGATGATTTGAATAGCCCTATAACTAGCAAGGAAATTAAATGTGTAGCTTATAAACTCCCCAAAGTGAAATTTCCAGATCCAGATGGCTTCACTGGAGAATTCTACCGAATTAATTCTTTAAGAAGAATTAATACCAACTTTACTCAGTCTCTTCCAGGAAATATAAGAGGGAGAACTTCTTAACTCATTTTATGAGACCTTGATAATAAAGTCAGACAGTACAAAACTGCAGACCAATATCCCTCATGAATATAGACATAAAAATCCTCAACAAAATATTAGCAAATAGACTTCAGCAGCATAGAAAAAGATTATACACCATGACCAAGTGGAGTTTATTCCATGGATGAAATGCCAGTTCAATATTCCAAAATCAGTTAATGTAATCACCATATTAACAGGCTAAAGAAAAAATAAATAACATGACCATGTTAATCAATACAAAAGAAACAAACTTGACAAAATTCAATACCCAACTTGATATGGAACATCTACAAAAAACCTTATAGTTAACATTATTCTTCTTGGTGAAACGTTTCCCCATACAGTTGGAAAGAAAGCATTCTCTCCCCTCTCTCCACTCTTACTCAATGAGTGCTGGAAATTCTAGCCAGTGAAAAGGCAAGAAAAGGAAATAACAAAAATATGGATCAGAAAGAAAGAAAAAAAACTGTCTCTATTTATAGATGACATGATTGTGTTTGTAGAAAATCTCAAGGAATCTACAAAAAAAGAAGTCCCAGAATTAATATGAGTTTTGCAAAGCCAAAGGATACAAGATAAACAAACAAACAAAAAATTCTATATACTATCAATGAACACATGGACATCAAAAGTTAAAATTTTACCAAAAAATATTTAGTTAATTAAAAAAAAATGAACAGGACTTGTATGCTGGAAACTATAAGAAATCAATGAAGAAAGATAAAAGAAATTTAAAAAGATCTAAATAAGGGAAAGAATACCATATTCCTGAACAGGAAGACTCAGCATAAGAAAGTGGCTATATAGGCTTAAGGCAATTCCTGTAAAAATCTCATCAAGATTTTGGTGGATACAAGCAAGATTATCCTAAAGTTTATATGAAAAGAGAAAGGAACTACAGTGGCTAAAACAATTTTGGAAAAGAAGAACGAAATGACAAAAATCAGTCTACCTGGTTTCAAGACTTAGAATATAACTACAGCAGTGAAGACTGTGTGGTGTTAGTCTTGCAAAAGGGGAGCAAGGTCGTGAAAAGAAAGGACTTAGGGTGCTTCTGTGTGATACTGCCATTTCTCCGCTTCTGTTTCTGCGCCTTTTAACAGAAAAATGTTGGGATGGAGCATTTGGAGGTTCACAGTCTGTGGGGTCTGCAGGAGCCACTATGAGGGGGCTTCAAGGAGGCATTTGCCGTTTTCAGTGGCAAACAAGCAGCGGTTCCTGGCTAAGGTGACTGTCCTTTGGATCTGGATTTGCCACGCCTTTCCTTACAGTAAGACACCAACGGCTTAAAAAATAAGGATTTTTCATTAGTCAAGAAACAGATATGAAGAGGAGCATTTTAAGAGGGGCAATCTCTTTGGAAAATGGATCCAACTGTTGAACTCAACATACTAGGCGTGTTTGTAAATAAACTTACAGCATGAATCCTTAATGCCTCTTATTTGAAATATCAAATGTGACAACTGAGCATGTGTATACTTTTTTATTTGGAAATTACCCCAATATTTCTTGATCAAAATATATGTGATTTAGCTTGTTTCTTGGTCATGAATTCTGCAATTTTATTTGGTTTTTGACTACTAGGTCACGACCTTGTTGGTAATTTGTTATAAAAGAGAAATGCTTCCGTTCTATACTAATTTCTTTTTTATTTTAAGGGGGAGGAAAGATTTACTTTTAGTCTTCCCCTTTACTTTGAAGGAGTAAATTGGTATTTCTCCCTGAGTGATAAGAGGAAAACCAGTGGTGTATACAGATTAAAGTTCGAGAGCTTCATTTTTTACCTTCAGACCTAAAACTGAAATTTTTGTCTTAATAGATATTAGTCTTGTTTAGACCGAATAAAAGTACAATATTTGAAATGAAATGTAATAGCATATAAGGTAGAATATAGGAAATAATCAGCAGTTCATTCTGGAGCTTTGACTATTAATACAGGTTAAAAGACGGTTCTGATTAGTAACTGTATCAGTGGATCAAGTTAAGATAAGCAGTGAAATGCTGCTTGCCACTCAAAGTGTAATGACTTAATTCCTAGGGCTTTGTATGAGGGCAAGGAAAAAGTAATTAGCTACTGAATATTTTAATCTCAATTTGGCCACTTTCGGAATGCCACTGGTGTTACAAGAATATGGTAGCCCTAACTGGTGTGGCTCAGTGGGCTGGGCTTCGTCCCACAAACCGAAGTGTCACCAGTTCAATTCCCCATAAGGGCACATGCCTGGGTTGTGGACCAGGCCCCCAGTTGGGGGTGTGCGAGAGGCAACCAATTAATAGTTCTCTGGCTCTCCATCTCTTTCTCCCTTCCTTCCCCTCTCTCTAAAAATAAATAAATATAAACTTTTTTTAAAAAACAAAGAATACTAAAAAGCAGAGGTTGTAAACTGGTGGTCTGTTTAGCCTATAGACTTTGGTGCATGGGGGAGGGGAGTGATGTATTGTTTTTAAACCAATATTTAAAACCAGAATATTCAAATATTCACATAAAAGTCTACACTTCTGTATTCTTGAAAAATTGTTCTGGGTGGTTCTACACATCCCTTCATGCAACAAAATGACTGCCTCTGTCAGTCCTCACCATGACACTGGATTTCCTATATGTCCATAGTGTTAAACTAGTGATTTGTTAGAACCTTAAACTTTTTATTGTTCTCTCAGTTTATCTGAGAGGGCCTATTTTAGACTTTTCAATAACCACCTAGCAACTCCTTATATAATGGATGCAATTTAATCTAGATGATTTTGTTCAACATTCCCTAAAAAAAAAGCTGTGTGGGTTTGCAAGGGTAGACACACATATCAACAGAACAGAACAGAGAATGTAGAAACAGACTAACACAGATACACCCAAGTGATTTTTGACAAATATGCCAAAGCAATTCAATGGTGGAAGAATGGCCCTTTCAACAAGTGGTGGTGGAACAACTGGGACATCCACAGACAAAAAAACAAACTTCACCCTAAACCATCACACCTTGTACAAGAATTAACTCAAAATGAATCATGGTCTTAAATATTAAATATAAAACTATAAAACACTTAGAAAAAAACATAGGAGAAAATCTTCAGGATCTAAAGCTAGAAAGAGTTCTTAGGCTTGACACCAAACGCAAAATCCAAAAAAGAAAAAACCAATAAATTGGAATTCATTAAAATTAAAAACGTTTGCTCTGCAAGAGACTCTTAAGAGGATGAAAAGCCACAGAGCAGGAGAAAATATTTGCAAACCAATAACTGACAATGAGCTAATATCTAAAATATATAAAGAAATCTCAAAACTCAACAGTTAAAAAACAAATAATCCAATTAAATGTGCAAAACATGGCCCGTTTAATGGGTAAAAGACATGAACAGATATTTCATCGAAGAAGATATACAGTTGGCAAATAAACACATGAAAAGATGTTCAGCATTAATTTGTTGAAAAGATGTTCAACAAATTAAAACCACAATGAAATGGATTACGGAGAATGGCTAAAATAAAATACAATGACAACACCAAATGCTGGCAAGGATACAGAGAAACTGGATCACTCAGACATTGCCGGTGGGAATGTACAACGGTACAGTCACTCTGGAATCAGTTTGGCGGTTTCTTAGAAAACTACACATGCAACTACCATATGACCCAACAATTGCACTCCTTCCTGGGCATTTACCCAGAAAAATGAAAACTTATGCTCACACAAAACCCTGAATATACACAAATATTTATAGCAGCTTTATTCACAAGAGCCCCAAACTGGAAACAACCCAGGTGTCTTTCAGCAGATGGATGATTAAACTAACTGTGGTACAACCATACGATGGAATACTATTCAGCAATAAAAAGGAATATCTACCGATACACCCAACAGCCTGGATGAATCTCCAGAAAATTATGATGTGTGAACAGGTCCATTCCAAAAGGTTATGTACTAATTCCGTTCTTGAAATGGCAAAGTTATAGAAATGGAGAGAAGATTAGTGGTTGTCAGAGGTTAAGGAGGGGGCAGGGGCAGGAGGAAAGCAGCTGAGACTATAAAAGGGCAACATGAGGCGCCCTTGTGGTGAAGGAACTGCTTTGTATTTGACTTGTGTCAATGTCAGCCCTGATAACAACATTGTACTGTTGTTCTGCAAGATGTTACCATTGAGAGGAACAGGGTAAAAAGGGCATGAGAGCTCTCTGTATTATTTCTTACAACTACATGTGAATTTACAATTAACTCAAAATAAAAAGTTTAATTTAAAAACAAACACGTAAACCAGGTCATTCCTCATCTCTGCTTAAAACCCTCAATGGCTTCCCAATAAGCTTATAATAAAATTCAGACCAAAGCTCTGCCTATGCTCTCCTCTCCTGCTCTGCTTCTGGACACTGGCCTCCTCTGTTCCTTCACCCAGGACCTCCCTGCCCCAGGGCCTTTGCATGAGCTACCTTCACTCAGTCTTTACCTGGAAGCTCTTTCTCATTTCTCAGTGCTCAGCACCAATGTTATTTCTTCAAAAAGTCTCTCTCCTGCCTCCTCTAATGCAGCCCCCATTTCATGCTCAATCACATCACCCTGCTTTAATTCCCTGTACTTGTTATGTGGAAGAATTCTTGTTTTCATATTTGGGTGAATATTAACTCCATGAGAGAGGATTTGGTCTAATTCTCCAACCTATTCACCCCATCCCAGCACACAGTACATTCTCAATAAATATTTGTTGTAAAGGTTGAGCAAACGAATAAGTGCAAGGAAAACAAATACACGGGGCTCCTGGGGGAGCAGGAGAGGGTACAGGGAGGGGTTTGGGGCACATGCCAGTCCCCTAGTGCATTCCAAATTGGCTTCAATGTGCCCAGATTCTGTTACACAACCACACCCTCCCTTCACTCACCTGCACGCTCTTGTCATAAAAATGTTGTCAGAATGTAATGATATAGTGCTGACTTCATAGTTTTCTGCAAAGAGAGATACACCCCCGAACAATTTTGGCCCCTCTGGCCCCCAAATCTAACTATGCAGAAACACAGAAACCCCTTCTCCCTGCCCTCGCCCAGGCTTTGCACTGGGGAGGGCGGGGGGGGCAGCAGGTGGACTCCGACGCAGGCGCTGCACGCACTCAGGAGGCGCACTAGCTCTAGCGTGCTCTCCCGGGCCACTGTGTGCTCACCTGATATTTGTATCTCTTCTCAGACAGTCTAAGCCAACTTACAGGGCTTAGCACAAACCAGACACCAGCCCAGAAATACATTAGCACAGGCCCTGGATCCCCAGTAGCTTTGTGTGGTGGGGCCAATCATCATTTTTATAATCAAAACAAGTGAAACCCCAACCCGGTCTCTTCCTACCCCTACCTCCCACCCACACACTGTGTGTGGACCAGCCCATGTGTCCCAGCTCCAACCACAACCCCTACTCTTGCAAGCAGCCACCCCTCTCCTGCCCCTTGGGGCTTGGGATGTGCCCACCAGAGGCACAGAGCCCAAGATTCCAGGGAGAGGCCAGTGTAGGCCTGGAAGCCACTTAGGGCTGTTTAGCAGGTACCCAGGTACCCAGGTCTAGAAGAGGGGCACGGGATCCAGATGGACACAGCCCCCTGGTCTTATGGACTCTTTGACCCATGAGGATAGGCATGGCTAGAGGAGGCCAGAGTGGGCCCAGGACGAGGGATCCCCTTTGCTGGGTGGAAGGGCCATATACCCTAAGAACTCTAATCTGTGACCCAGGGAGGCAAGCCGCTGGTCATGCCTAAGTACCATTCACTATAGTCAGCACTATATCATTCCATTTTTCATGACTCCACAGATGGCAAGGCGTGGCGATCCTGCCCATCTCAGATAATCCAGAGCTCTAAGCAGCAGGGACGCCCCCTGGCACAAGTATGATGGGTGGTGGAACCCTCACACCCACCTCCCCCTCCTCTGTGCCTCCTACACATTGTTTTGGGTCCTCGATGCCCGGTGTTCCCATTATGGGAGAAGGGACTCAGCCAGCAAGAGAGACGGGGAGATCATTCTGTCTAACTGGAGGCTTTCGGACAGGGCACTGCAGAATCCAAAGGAATGACCAGCTAAGCCCCAACTCCTCACCTGAGTGCAGTGGGCCTGTGTGACAGGCACTGTGACCCCTACTGATTCACGTATCCCCACCATCCATCATCACCCAGTCCCATGCAGGGGTCTGGCGCCCCTGAGCCCTTCCTTCCATGGCCACCTTTGTCCCCAGTCTCCAGCTGTTCACTCCCTTTACTGTGACGCCCTGTCCCGGCTCAGGTGTCACTTCTTCACAGGAACCTTCCCTGAGCCTCCATCAGGATGAGGTTCTACCCGAAGCAGACTGGCTTACCCTGGACCCCAGCCGTCATTTAGAAACCATCCTTCACTTGCCCCTGGAGTGCTATCGCCTTAAAGACAGACAGACAGGCAGCAGTGTACCCTCATTTAGCCAGGACCTGTCATGTAACCAAGACTCCAAGGAAATGACTGAATGAATGAATGAACAAATGAATGGTGAGTGACCAAACAAATAAGATATTCCAGGCACCCTGGGAAGGGCTTTCTGGGAGAGGGGGTTTTCCTAGCACCTCAAAATCATGACCTATTTTTACCTATTTTTAAGCAAAGCTAAGCTCATATCTAGGAGAAAGAGGTGTGATGCAGCCATGGCCTATTCTGAATGGTGGGAACGTGGCAGAGCCCTGTGCCCCAGGAAGAGCTCCTGAAACCCCCACAACTCCACACAGGGGACCCTTCCAGGTGAGCAGGTTGGTCCATCAACAGCCATTTATTAAGCACGACTCCATGCCAGGCCACTTCCTCGGTGCAGCTTATACGGTGAGTGAGTAGACTCGGGGAGAGAGAGGGGTTAGGGTCCGGCCCAGACTCAGACAACCAAAACGGGGAGAAGGTAGGAGGACAGCAAACAGCCTGGGACGAGGGCAGCACTCCTGACTGGGCCACAGACCCAGGCAAGCCCGGGGCTCCAGAAAACACAGACACATGGGTCAGAGAGCAGTCCCTCCCCCTGCTCTCCTTCCTGTCCTCACCCACTGACCAGCCCTTTCCCACCAGCAGGCTCTCCGCCCTTGAGCACAACCAGGTTAAACCAGTGGCCACCTCCTTGCAAGGGTTGTCTCCGCAGCCTCACGCCCAAAAGCTGACCCCTGGAGTCCAGGCCACTGTCATGCCCACTGTCATGCCCACTCTGACTTAACTTCAACAGCCATTTATTCTTCATCCCTGAAATTCTTCCAGCCCTCTCGATGCAAGCTCAGCCACTCTTGTCTGCCAGCTAGGCTGCGGCCCCAGGCCCTCCCTTCTGGTCACATGGTCGCTGCCACCGGAGGGAACTGGGATGGAACTGGCCTCACTCTTGAGCCATTGTTCCAAACATGACCAGAAGAAGGAAGACAGAAAGGCCCTCTAGGGTTCTCCAAGCTTTCTAGTTTGGTTTTTTCTGGTTGGAAAACCCACAGTTCTACACATGACTCGGGGAGGCCTGGCCCAGAAGCCCTCAGTTAAACATGAATTCCCTTAAGGTATGGAGCTTCTCTGGCTAAGGCACCCAGCTGAGGGAGGCCCTCTCCTGCAGGGTGGGAACACCCCAGGAAGCAGGGAAGTGGAGGCAACAAGGAGGGTGAGGTGAGTGAAACTTGACCAAGTCTGATAATCTTCTCCAGGCACTTGCTAAGGACCAGTGGGATCTAAAGGTGTACAACAAACATCCCCTGCCCTCAAGGGACAGGTTCCAGCAGGAGAGGACAGGCAGACAATTACCTAAAATAAAACAAGCCCTGTTGTGCTCTATGTGAGGACAAATAGGATTCTGGGGGAACATAAGTCAAGGACTTATCAATTCTGCCTGGGAGGCTGCAGGCGATGGCTTCGAAAAGGGCAGGCTGCAGCTGGACCTCCAAAGTCAAGACGGAATTCACTGGCCAAGAGGAAATAAGAGTTAAAACACATCAGGAACACAGCATTCACTAACTAGCACCTTCTTTCCTGGAATCCTAACAACCGCACCATGAAAGGTTCCTGTTTTAGAGATAAGACTCAGAGAGTATAAGTAACTTAAAGTCACACAGCTGGTCTTTTCGACTCCGCTAACCTAAAAATAAAAGGCCTTTCAAAGTGAGAGGCAACAGCCTTTATTGAGAGCAATAAGATTAGCTATTCCGGATGCACTGATTCAGGCAGAAGTTCAAATACTGTTCCCATTAGGAGACAAAGGCAATAGGTATTTATGAGAAAGGGAAGGGGAATAATTACATCAATTTTTTAATAAGACATTTCTATTGGAGCAGATAACAAAACATAGGAAGTTAGTTCTAAGCAATTTTTTTTTAAATTTGTAGTCCAGTAGTCATCAATCAGTCATAATAGCTGTTTTCTTGTTATCTTTGCAAATGGGTTTTTTTTGGGGGGGTGGTTTTTTCTTTTTGGTTTGGGGGTAGTGGGGACCACAAGATTGCTTAGGAACAGTCCAAAGGTTATTTTGTCCTGTTTCAGCATTCCAAAGTTTGAGACATAGACGCGCAATGTAGTTCCTCTGGCATGACAGTTCTGGTTGCATTTTAAAGTGGTTCCACTTTTTTTTTTCTTTGACAACTCCAAAACCCACCTCACTGTATACCCCCCGACCCCCATAACAGGCCGGAGAAACAGTAAGGACAGCAAGGAGACATGACACGCATGGAACAAAATGCCACAGAAAGAGAGGGCAGGTGAATTGTTCCCAGACCCAAGAGGAAAACTCCTCCCTCAAGAGTGAGAAATGAAAAAGGAAACAGGAGAAGCATAAAGGGAGCGGGGAGGGTGGGGGTGGGGGGTGCGGTTTGAGTTTAGCATGTGACGACGAGAAGAGCCGTTTTCTTTCCCAGTGAGAGGCTGAGTAATATCCACTCAAACACAATCATATCTTCATCTCAGATGATGCATTTGGTGGATGCTTATGCACAAGCTAAACTAAAACACATCACAGGGACCCTGACAAATCTGCACCAGCTCTCATGAAAAAGAGTCATCTTTCCTTTCTCTTTCTTATGTTGTCATGAGAAGAAATCTAGATAATGAAGTGACAGAGGTGTTAGCTAACACTCCTGTAGACATCATGCTGCAGTATATAAATGTATCAAACAAACTGGTTGTCCATCTCAAACTTACACAATGTTATATATCAATTATACCTCGATTTTAAACAAGAAAAGACCCTAGGACCTATCCATGACCTAGAGAGTGCAGCAATGGTTAAACTAGCTTAAGAAATGGGTCACAGGAAGAGGAGAACTGGAAGGGGCAGTTTGCAATCACACCATGATCATACTCCATCTGGCGTTTAATGTGAACAAAGTTTCCCTGAAAAAATTTCCCTGAAAAAGTTTAATGTGAACACAAATGAAATCATCCAAAAATTTTCAAAGGATGAAGGGAACCAGAATTGGGACCCACACAGCTTCAGACAATGGTGAAGGGAAACAGACAAGAAACACCCATGTAAATGCTCAGGTTGAAATGAGGTAAGAGAGCCAAGCAGCCAGGATTACAAGCAACACAATATGGCACTAGGTGGCCACTGGGCTCAGTGGGGGTTTGCCATCCTAACATCGGAGTGAGAAATGCAAGCTCAGAGATGCCCCAGCCTGAACACCCACCAGGAGCTTCCGGGTGGCCACTGGCTTAGGATCTGCGTCACAGTTCAGCCATCGCCAGGCCTCAGCTCGAATTCCCAGAGCACTTCATACAAAGCACCTCTTCCAGGTTTATTTTGATATTAACAGACTCCCATTATCAAAATCTCTTTTGATAATATCATCTATTGCTTTTAGCCCAAAGTATTGTTGCACTTGGGGAAACAGGCCCAAAAGACATGGTCCTCACCTTAAAGTGCTCCCAGGAACCTGCTCCTCCCCAGTCCCTCCCACCCTCAAGGCTCTGCTCAGGGACATCAGCCAAGCACACACACTCATCCTTGCAGCAGGCAGACTCTTCAGAAAACTGTAAAATTAGGCTTTAAAAAAATTACACTAAGAAGCATAATAATAGTACTGGGACAGGGCTAGACAATACTGAGTTTTTTCTCATCTCTGTAAATGTTCCCTCCACAGAAGGCCCCCTGCTTAGGAAGGCCCCCCCCCCCACAAATGGAGACCCCACCCCTTCTTGGTCTCCACTCTCAGGGTGCCTTGCTCTTGCACAACAGTGATGACAGGCACACCTGTGCCCCTATCTCTGTGGTGGTTTAATTAACAGCCCCCACCACACTGGTCTGTCGACTCCCTAGTCAGGGATTGGTCTGCATTTCCATACCACACTCTCCCTAGGGCCTGTACACAGGTCAGCAAATGTTTATGTGTGGAAGGAAGGGAGCTGGGCCTTGAAACCCCAGGAGCATCTGGATGGAGCCTGTTTGATGCGCCAGAGTCAAACCCAACCCATCTGCTGTGACTATCCTTGTGACCTTGGGCAAGTCACTTTGCCTCTCTAGCAGTGCTATACCTGCCTGCCTTCCTCTACCAGCCCACCCAGCGGTCCCAGTACCACAGGGGGGGAGTACCCCAATTCTAACTCAAATATAAGTTACTGATGAGAAAGAAAAATGTATCAACCCCTCTCCCCTTAACTGATAATAATAACAGAAGTAACAATAATAATTAAGACAAGTTAAAAAATTCCTCTAAAAGAATGAAAATTATGTTCTACTTAACCAAGCTCCTGCTACTTTTTGAGGGCAACGGGAAGGCTTGTCACAAATGCATGTCTGCTCTGAGTGAGCATTCTGTTCTCAGCTCCTGACCCCGAGGAGAGGGCAAGAACTCTCTGAAAGGCCTATAAACCCCCACACTGAACACCAGACCCTGAGGCTTCTGAAACAATGTTCAGATAATTGCTTAAGTCATAAAGCAAAGGGCAGTTGTAAAAATTAATGATCATTGGAAATTTTTAAAGTCAAGGTCAGCACTTCAATAGTTAGCTTGTTCAGCTTTTCTTAAAGGTGCATTACCATATTTAGAAAGGATAAAAACCACAACTTAATTTTGAAAATTTGAAAGCCAGTTCCCATTCCCTTCCTTCCAAGGTTTTTCAGTCAAGAAAATCCTAATCGTTCATTTTCAAACTCAAGTACAATTACAGCAATGGGGTGTGTGTGTGCGTGTGCATGCACACACATGTGCATGTGTACACACGTGCACATTTTGGTTCCACCCTGGTAGCTGATATAGTGTGCACCCAACACATGGGATGTAGTTAACATTCAATTTGGCTAAAATACGTAGAAAAAAATAGAAACACATAACTCTTCATGTTTGCGCCTCAACTCTTAAAGACAATATTAGTTGGCTGAAGTCAAATTCTATGTCTTGAAAAGAGCTATTTCCAAGTTTAGCTCCCCCTTTGCAAAAAGCAAGAGTGGTTGGAGTTAGAATTGTGAGACAGAACTGTAGCCTTGCTTCTTGATGGCCTGCATTCCAGGGCCAGCCAGTTACCCTGTTTGAAGAGCAGGGCAGCCACTCTTGAAACACGCTGGAAGCTGAAGTCTACCCTGTTAGGGTCATTTACAGACCAGACTCTGAGGACTCTTCTTCTTAGAAGGTACTCCCAAGACATTAAAGTGGCCATCTGGTCATGGGAAGCTCCCTGCTGATAAGCAAGGCAAAAAAAAAAGCTTCTGGGAGCACTGAGGAGAGGGAGGGAGGAGGTCTCTGTGCCCTCTCCCGAAACAGAAGGGGGCGGTTCAGCATCTTTTTCATCATAAATGATCCAGTGGCCATCCCTCTAACACAGTATTTAAAAGCAGCCCTTTGTCTTAAAATTTAAAATGGGCAGATGTATCCATTTACTTAGCCATTCCCCTTGCAAAACAAGTATGTAAAAACACTTGTTTATGATGGAGACCTCAAGTTAAGAACCTCTACCATTTAAAAAGATGAAAATAAGGATACAAAATGAATATTCAGAAATCAGTTGCATTTTTACACACCAATAATGAACTAGAACTATCAGAAAGAGAAATTAATAAAAACGATCCCATACATAATTACATCAAAAAGAATAAAATACCTAAGAATAAATTTAACCAAGGAGGTAAAAGACTTATACTTGAAAACCTGTAAGACACTGAAGAAACTAAAGAAGATACAAATAAATGGAAGAATATACCATGTTCATGAATAAGAAGAATTATCATCATTAAAGTGTCCATACTACCCCAAGCAATCTATAGATTCAATGAAATTCCTATAAAAATCCTAATGGCATTTTTCACAGAACTAGAACAAATAATCCTAAAATTTTTATGGAACCACAAAAGATTTCATATAGCCAAAACAACCTTGAGAAAAAAGAACAAAGTTGGAGGTATCATGCTACCTGATACCAAACTATATGACAAGGCCATAGTAATCAAAACAGCATGATACTGCATAAAAACAGACACATAGATCAATGGAACATAATAGCACAGAAATAAGTCTACACCTATCTGGTCAATTTATGGCAAAGGAGTCAAGAATATACGATGGGATAAGACAGTCTCTTCAATTAACAGTGTTGGGAAAACTAGACAGATACAAGCAAAAGAATGAAACTGGATCACTTTGTTACATCATGTACAAGAATGAACTCAAAATGGATTAAAGATTTAAATGTGAGCCCCAAAACCATAAAACTCCTAGAAGAAAACACAGGCAGTAAACTCTTTGACATCACTCTTAGTATATAATATTTTTTTGGATATGTGTTTTTAGGTAAGGGAAACAAGAGAAAAAAATAAACAAATGGGATTACATCAAACTAAAGAGTTTTTGTGCAGTGAAGGAAACCATCAGCAAAACAAAAAGAAAACCTACTGAATGGGAGAAAATATTCGCCAATGATATATCTAATAGGGGTTAAATCCAAAATATATAAGGAACTCATACAACTTAATACCAAAAAAAAAAAAAATCCAATTAAAAAATGGGCAGAGTGCCTGGCTGGTGTGGCTCAGTGGATTGAGCGCCGGCCGTGAACCAAAGGGTCACCAGTTCGATACCCAGTCAGGGCACATGCCTGGGCTGCAGGACAGATCCCCAGTGGGGGATGCGTGAGAGGCAACCACACATTGATGTTTCTCTCCCTCTCTTTCTCCTTCCCTTCCCCTCTGTCTAAAAATAAATAAATAAAATATTTTAAAAAATAAAAAATGGGTAGAGGACCTGAATGTAAATTTCTCCCAAGGGGATATACAGATAGCCAATAGACATATGAAAGGATACTCAAGTCACTAATCATCAGGGAAATGCAGATTAAAAACCAAAATGTGATATCACCTCATACCTCTCAAAATGGCTATTATCCATAAATCAACAAACAAGTGTTGGCAAGGACGTGAAGAAAAAGGAACCCTCATGCACTGTTGATGGGACTGTAAATTGTTGTAGTCACTATAGAAAATAGTATGGACGTTCCTCAAAAAATTAAAAATAGAATCATATGACCCAGTAATTCAACTTCTGGGTATTCATTCAACCAAAACACCAATTTGAAAAGACATCTTACCTATGTTTATTGCAGCATTATTTACAATAGCCAAGATATGGAAACAACCCAAGTGTCCATCAATAGACAAATGGATAAAGAAGATTTTATATATATATAAAATGAAATATTACTCAGCCATAAAAGAAAATAAAATCTTGCCATTTGCAACGATGTGGATAGAGCTAGAGGGTATTATGCTAAGTGAACTAAGTCAGACAGAGAAAGAAAAATACCATATGATTTCACTTATATGCGGAATCTAAAAAACAAAACAAAACTAACAAAAAAAAAAACAGAAACAAACTCATAACTATGGAGAACAAACTGATGGTTGCCAGATGGGAAGGGGTTTGAGGGTATGGGTAAAAAAGGTGAAGGGTACAAATAGTTACAAAAATAGTCATGCAAATGTAAAGTAGAGCATAGGGAATGTAGTCAATACTACTGTAATAACTATGGGTAATCAGGTGGTTACTAGATTTATTGGGGTGATCATTTTGTCAGTTATATAAATGTCTCACTTATATGTTGTACACCTGAAACATATTGCATAATCAACTGTAATTGAAAATTTTTTTAATTTTTAAAAATTGAAGAAAAAAGAAATTTCTCCCTGTGAATGCTAAGAGTCACTGAAAGCTATGGTCCAGGGTGGGGCTGGTGAGGGGGGGGAGCTGGAGAGAGACAAGACAGGAGGCAGGCTGGACTCCCCAGGGCATCACAGACACACGCTGCAGTCTGGAGCCCCAAAGCAGTCTGGTTCCATCTTCAGCCTCACTTGGCCCTCTCCCACCCCTTCCATCCCCTCACCCTACTCATGGACCCATCTGAGTTTCTGCCCATCAAACACCCACTGGATTGTGAGGCTCTTTGAAGATGGGGAGCAAATCCTTTTCATCTTTGCCCACCCATATCCCCCATACACAGAAGGTGCTCCATAAATGCATGTTTGACTCTTGTTTCTAAGCATCAACCTGCCTCCCCCTGCAGTTGTGCTGGGGTTGGATTCATCCAAGAGAATAGAAAAGAAGGGCAGAGCCAGCCAGCCCTGCGGCCTTTACCTCACAAGGTTGGCACAGGGCCCGGGCCACCGGCAGCTCTGGTACACGCGCTGGACCACTGTCTCCGAGCCGTTCTGCACCTGGCAGGACACTGTCCGTGTTACCGTGTGATGGCACCAGTGCCTGTGGGGAGAACAACAGTCATGTCAGCACTGACTGTTCCTGAGGTGCCAACTGCTGGTCAAAAGTCCCCTGCACAAGCCTGGGGGCTCGTCCTCTTGGATAAGGGGCCCACCGAGACCCTCTGTTGAAGGTTAAGGGGAAAGGAGAATGCCGCCCTTTGGGGTTACCTAATCCTGGCATCATCACAGTCATAAACACCCCATGTCGAATCAGTGGAAAAGGCTGTACTCCTGCCGGCTGGGAAATCCCACTCCGGTGGGGAAGACAGATGAGGAGATGATTACAACCAACAGGAACACAGGGTCGGAGGTCCAACAATGTCATGAGCAAGGGGGCTATGAGAGCAAAGCAGGACACCCAGCCCAGGTCCGAAGAAAGCTGACCACCTGAATGCTGAAAGATAAGAGTCAGCTGACCAAAAGTGTGGGGGCAAGGAGAGGGGGTGGCATTAGCAGATGAGGGAGCAGCGTGAGTAGACGCAAGGAGGTGAGATAGACCATGGTGTGCAGCTATCTCTCAAGGACCTGAGAGCAATTAGACATGGCCCAAAGGTTGTTGGAAAGGGAGGAGCCAAGATAAAGGAAGGAGGCATGGTACATGCTAGGCTAGATGTGGGTCTCATCATGAAGTCAGTGGGAAGGCCCTGACAGACTCTGAGCAGAGAAATGACTCACATAGGCCTCAGGTTATTGTCAGAAGACCACGGTGGGAGGAGCCAGACAGGTGGGACCCAGATCCTCATCCCTGCTGGTATACGGAATCAAATATGGAACTCACCTGTTTTGACACAGGTGTGGTCAGAATGCCTTCAAAGCTGATGACCTCTAGGAGCAACTAGAACTCTCTCAAGGTCAGACAATGAATTCTTGCACACTCTCGACCCTTCGCTTTTGCCACCAATACTTCAAAAGGCAAAGCAGCAGTAAACAGAGAAAAAGAAACTAATGGAAAACCCCAAATACCAGGAATTTCAAATTATTTGAGAAAAAAGGGTAATATCATGAAAAAAGGCACCAAGACAGACAATAAATCGCACCTCAGGAGGAAAAAAAATTAATAAAGCAAATTGATGGAAATCATTTTTAAAGCATAATTAATGTCCTCAAAGAGATAAGAGAATTTTTCACTCATAAAAATATTATGAAATGAAAAAATTAGATATCTTGGAAATGAAATGTATGGGTATGAAAATGAAATGCTCAACAGATGATCTGAAAAACAGAATGGACACTGCTGAAGAGTGAGCAGATGAGCTGGAACTCTGAACCGTGATGAACTGCAAGGGGAAAAAGAGATGGAAAATGTGGGGAGAAAGGTGAGGGACCTAGAAAGCAAGCAAATTTCCAATATATATCTATTAGCAGCTCTAGAAGAAGAGATCAGAGAGAACAAAGAGATGGATATGGCTGAAGAAATAATGAAGAAAATTTCTGAGAACTGAAGAAAGGCATATGGTTTTAATTTGAAAGGGCCCACTGAGTACTAAGCAAGATGAACAAAAACAGACAGATTGTGGTGAAATTTCAGAACACTCAGGATGAAGAGAAACTACTAAGTGCTATAGAAAGAAAAGAAAAACTGATTACCTATAATAGATTGAAATTAGATGTCTTATCAGCAACATCAAAAGCAAGAATATAGTGACACAATTACCTCAAAGCTCCTAGAGGAAATATTCAGAACCCAGAATTCTATACCCAGGCAAACTCTCCTTCCAAGGCAATGATGAGATAAAGACAGTGTCAGATGCTCAGGATGTCAGAAAGTTACCAGTTACCTTTTCTGAAAGAATTACTAAAGGATGTAGTGTAGCAAAATAAAATAAAGAACATAAGTGGAATATATTAAATGTGAGAAGCAGTTATGAACAAACAATAAGACAATAACAGTCTAGACTTAAAATCCAAGATAATTGCAATATGGAAGATGGCAAAGAGGGGAAGTTGTATGGGGGACAAAAGGAATCAAAAGTTGCTGAGATTTTTGTCTTCTTCAAGGAAAAGATATAAAGGCTGTGAAACTTGTGTAGCACAAAAACATATAATTAAATACATTCTTGAATTTGAAGATAAATTCTAGCAAGGCAAGAAAGAGGACACAAAACTAACCAACCACAAAAGAAAAAAGTAAAACAAAATCCTATTAACTCAACAAAATGCTGGAAAAGCAAGAAAGTAGCTACAAAAAATAAAGCAATTAGAAGGCAGTGTAGGTAGAAAGGAGAAGAAGGGAATTAAGATGTAAGCAGAAATTCATGAAATAGTTTACTTTAAAAAGTAAATCAACAAAACAAAAAACAGGTTTAAAAAATCAATAGACAAAGCATAGGCAATTCTTAATGAGAAACGAACAAAAGACACAGAACAAGAAAAAATTCCAAAATAGAGATTAGAAATTGTAAGTAAATATGATGTATGATCTTAAATGAAAGTGTACCAAAATCTTGACAACTTTCTAGGAAAATATGTATTACCAATACTGGCACAGTCAAAAATACCATAGAAGAAAATGAAAAAGTAATCAAAAGTCGATGCCTGTCCCCAAAGGCACCAGGAGGCTTCGTGCAAAACCTGGTTTCACCACCAACCTTCTCTGTGACTTGAGCAAAGTGATGTTCCCCTCCCTGAGCCTCAGTTACACGAAAAATTCTATCTTTCAAGGTATTGTGAATTTTTAACAAGCACATCCAGCTTAGTGGAATGTAAACCAGGCATCACTACATACCACAAGGTGTCATTATTGATTCGCTGGCTACTGAAACCCCCACATGTTTATAAGAACCTAAGGCTTATCCTTCCTATTTTGCAGCTGAGAAAAGTACTGGAGGGCTAAACCTCATTGCCCATAGCTGAAACCGGAGGCTGAGTTGGGAAGGTGATCCAACCTATCTGCCCAGGGGACAGCAGGGTCCCACCTACAAACCTAGACTCCTGCCTCTGCCAGTTACTCAGGGAAACTGGGTCTGGGACTTGTGTGAGGCAACCAGAGGCCGGAGCTCTTTCTTCATTTCTCCCAGGGAGCATCAGCGCCATCTCAGCGTAAGTCTCTTCAGGATGAACTACTGTCCAAACCCAGGACAGCACTCCACCCGGAGATCTGCCCCGGGCGGTCTGGAACAGACAGGCTGTCCGGCCATCTCTGAATCACACTGGGTCAGGGCTTTCTATAGGGAAATGAGCTGTGAATTCTAAAACATTTTCGAATGCCTCGATTCATCATCTCCAGACATTTGATCTTTTAATGGGCTGTAAATGGCTTCCCAAATCAAAACCTGGCCAAAAACAACGAAGAAGGCAGGCAGAGAAGAGGAAAGAAGGCTCCGGGGCTTTTCAGATGGAATTCAAAACCCTGTTCACCTGCAGGCACCAAGGCTGGGAAATCTGGCTACCTCTTAGGACCCCCACATCCTGAGCGGTATGTGTATGTCTTCTGTTTCTTGGGTGACATCATGCCACTGCCCATCCTCGCCCCACACCCCATCAGTGGTGGGTGAGCGGGGTTGTATGGGCTACAGATCACTCCACCCAGAGCCTAGCTTGGCAGGAGATGCCCATCCCTTTTATGACTCTCCTGGAAGGATGGTCCAGGAGCACAGAATTTGGAAGTGGCAGAGATGGTCCTTGACTGCCTAGGAAGTGAGGGTGCCCTCCTCAGCAGCTTTGCGGTGGGAGGGGATTGGCATCAGCTTTGGGCATCATTTCAGCAATGTCTCTTCATCATCTCCTCTCACCCTCCCCAGCTGAGCTCTCAAGAAGGGTCCAGGATGGGAAGCTCACTCTCAGCCTTGGGAGCAGATCTCTCCCCTCCAGGCCCCTTCCTTGTGAAAAGAGGCCCACTTCCGGGTGGGGAGGAGTGGCCGACTTGGCCCTGCTCTACCAGGCTCACGGGCTGCTCCCACAGCAGCTTTCGCTAAGTGTTTGGCTCCGTGGCTTGGCAGAGCCGTGAAATCCTTAATTTAAGGCCCTTTGGGAAAACAAGTGCTAAGTGGCTTCAGGAAATTATGTCACAATGGAATGGAGGAGCTTTCAGGACACCCCTGGCCCATGCCTACCTCTGAACAAAACCAACCAACCTGTCTCCGACGCTGCCTGCCACGCAGGGAGATGCCGCCGCAGCAGTCCCTCCGCCCCGTAGCCCTGGTTCCCCCTCCCCCATACAGACCCTGAGCCCCAGCTTTCCTATCTGAGCTTTGCCTTTGGACCTGATCTTGAGCTTCCCTTCCATCCCCAGGACCCTGCGCTCTGAGCCAAAACCAAGCTCCAGGGCTCTGACAATGCCCTCTCTCCACAAGGACCACCCAGTCGGCCCCCATTCTGTGTCCCACACTCTGCTCCGCCCCCATGTGGAGTCACCTGAATGCTTCCTCTCATACGTGGCCCATTTGCTGCGCTGTGGTCACACTTCATCATAGCCCCGGGACACCTCAAGTCACACCATTTCAGTCTGTCGAATACTGAGCCATCACTGTCCAACCCTAAGTCATTCCATCTCGGTGACCAGCCCCACTGAGCTCCAGGTTCCCTTATCCTGAACCACCCAGGAACAAGCTGCCCCAGACTCCACCTTCTTCCTCTCTCACTCCCCAAGGCCAGTTAGCTCCCATGCCAGGCAGCTGTACCTTCTGCAACCCTTTCCTGCCCTCCCTTTTCCCATGGTCCTGATTCAGGCATGCGTATCTTTCACCCTCAGCCTCAGCCCCTGCTGGTCTCCCTAGAGTCTCCTCTACCTGCCACCAGAGGGCGCTCCCTCAAACACAAATCTGGCCCTGTCACCTTCCTTTTTGAAACTCTTAGCTCCTCATCCTTTATGGTTCCCACCCACCTCCCAGGTTCCACCTCCCACCGCGCTCCATCTTGTCGTTTACACTGCCACACTGTCCTCCCTGGCATGTCATCCCACCTTCTTTCATTCGGCCAACTCTTACCCTACTAGTCTCCCTTCGGGCTCCAACCCTTCCTGGAAGCCCACCCTGACCACCTGGCCAGGAAAAGTACTCCCACCTCATGCTCCACAGGGGCTTGTGCATACATCTGTCCTAGCCCTTGTCATACCAGAAGGCTACAGACGGACTCCTGAGGACAGCAGGCAGACCTCCTAAAGGTGTGCTGACCTGACCCCAAGCCCTATGTCCCAGAAGGGCAATCCAGATGACTGAGGCCATACCCATGAAGCAGATCCCATGGGGCCTTGGCTGGTCTCCAGAGAGATGGAGGCAGAGGAGCCAGCTCCGGGCCCCTGCCAAGGGGAAAGAGCACGTCTGGCACAAAGAGCCAGCCCAGCTACCGGTCACACAGGGACCCGCCCCTGCAAGTAGTCAGTCAGGCCTAGCACCTCCAGGTCTGTTTTACGGTTGGCAAAGCAGTTTCACATCCTGTTATGGGCTGAACTGTGTATCCCCAAAGTCATATGTTACAGCCTTAACCCCAACTACATCAGAATGCATTTGGAGATAAGGTCTTTAAAAAGATAAGTTAAAATGAAATCACTAGGGTGGGTTCAATATGATTGGAGTCATAAAAAGGGGAAACTGGGGTGCAAATATGTACAGAGGGAAGATGATGTGAAGACACAGGGCGAAGGAGGCCATCTGCAAGCCAAGAAGAGAGGCCTTAGGAGAAACCCAACCTGCTGATCCCTTGATCTTGGACTTCTAGCCTCCAAGACTACGAGGAAATTAATTTCTGTTGTTTAAGCAAGCCCCTCCTGAGAACTTTATTATGGCATCCCTAGTAAATTCACACCCGTATGTGACCTCATTTAATCTTCTCAACATTCTCAGGTAGAAAATTTTATAGAGAAGGAACCTGAGATTCTAGAGGGGCCTCAAGGTCACCCATGAGTGAGTGGTCTGTTTAGGTCTTGAAGTTCACACTTCTAATTCCCAACTCTTTGCTGCATCCACCTTGCCAGTGAGGACTGCGAGAGTCAGAGCAAACGTGATATCCCCTGGCAGGCCCTTAACAGCCAGTCCCTCAGAGGGCCATCTCACATGCCCAACAGCAAGGACTGTCCCCGCCCTATGTACGAAACTACTCAGTCATAGTTGAAGGCAGTTCAGGCCACGGTAAGGTTCCTGGGCTGGGCCTGGAGCTGGTCCTGCTCCCTGCCCTCTCCTGCCTGCAACTACCTAAGTCAGACTTTCATTCATCCTCACCCAACCCAGGGCAGTAAGGGCTGTTATTATTCCACTTATACAGATAAGGAAACTGAGGCATGGGACAAGGGTTTATAACATCTCCAAGGCTTCCCAAGAAGTCATTGGTCAGTCAAGATCCAAGCCCAGCCCTTAGCCACTTGGCTACATTGCCAGAATGACTTGAAGTTCACCCGAGTGCCTGGGTCTCCACTTGCAGCCATGTCACCAGGAGAGGTCCAAGCAGCAGACTGAGATGGAGGCAGCCTTGCCGAGGGAAACTGCGGAAGACCAGGAGTTGGCAGACACAGGGGCCTGGGTCTTGGGAGAGAGTCAGGATCCAAGCTAGATCTCCCCAGCCCCGAGCAAGGAGCCAAATCTAACAAGATGAAACATGACCGGGCGAATGTGGAGTCCGGCACCGCAGCCCCAAAACCCAGCCGACAAGCCCCAGATGGGGCATAGAGGTTCTCGCCAACAATAAGTTCAGTGTGAGTCAGCAGTGTGTGCCGTGGCTTCCAAAACACAAAGACAATCTGAAACTGTCTTAATAGAATAATGTTGAGAACACCCCTGTTCCCTTCCCTCCCCTCTGGCCAGCCATGTGTGGCAGGCGCTGGGCTGTGCCACCCAAATCCCCTTCGATGAAGAACCTTTAGCCGCAGCTGCCAGAAGCACTGCCAGAAGCGCTGTCAGCAGGCATCTGCCAGCAGCCTCCCCTCCCAGCGCTGCCTCAGCTGCCCAGGGCTGCCTTGCCCAAGGCCGTGCTCTTCCCAGGGTGGTCCCCATCCATTGCCTGCTTGTCAGGACAGCTCTGAAGGATGATTCCAGCTGCAGAGCTCCTTGGGAGGCCACTGGGTCCCAACTGTTCCTTCTATGCCCTTCTGCTTCTGTCCCCTCCCTTCCACAGGCCTCACTCCTAAGAGCCAACCCAAATGCACACCTTCCATGATGGAGCCCGTCTCAGAGTCTGCTTCCTGGAGACTCAGCCTGGGATCTGCCGTGAGCCCCAACAGGAAAAAAGACAAACTAACATCCAGTGCACTGGAAGGAGAGGGCTGTGTCTGCTGTCCTATGAGCAGATGGCAGAGCTCCATGAGAGGAAGGGCTGACCTACAAAGTGGTGAGTATCCATTGGAAGTGGACAAGTCAGAAACCCAAGATTTGTGGAGATGGAGGAGAAGGCCCGTGCCCTCAGGTGTGTATCCGCCATCTCCGGCAGGTGAGGACTATTGGCAATGGGTCCTTCGGCTACACTGAACAGAAATAAGCTGAGAACCACAGTGGGAGGGGGAAGCTCTGGGAGTCCAGCTCTCCACATACATGCAGGGAAACTGGACGAAACTCGCTCACGAGGCCCCAGAAGCCAAAAGTCAGGTCAGAACCTTTGAAAGGTAAGGAGGAGCCTGCTCCTGGGAGAGCCGGTCATGGGGGCAATGAGCTACCCACATTGGTGGTAGTGGATGCCCCGTCTTGGGAGGGATGAACAGAGGTAGGACACCCACTAAATGAGTAGAAGGTGAAGATATAGAGGGGGATTAAGAAGTACAAATTGGTAGTTACAAAATAGTCACGGGGATATAAAGCACAGCACAGGGAATATAGTCAATAACATTGTAATAACTATGTATGGTCTCAGATGGGTGCTAGATTTATTGGGGGAATCACTCTGTAAGTTATATAAATGTCTAACTACTATGCTGTACACCTGGAACCAATGTAATATTAAACATCAACCATAACTGAAAAATTTTTTTAAATACGCGATTGACCCGTGAGGAGCTCGAAGGCACATGCTATTGGAAAAGAAGAGGTGAATACATGGAAGGCTTAGCTAGAGGGGAATCCAGTCAACGGGGTTCCAGGAAGACCCTCTGGTGGCAGGAGATGAGGGGAGAGGTGGACAGAGGCTGAGAGTTGATCCCAGTTGGAATAAATGGACACAGTCCACGGTCCGTGAACGCACTCATGGCCACAGTCTGCCCAAGTGGTTTTCTCCATCATCTCTCTCCCTTTCGGGCAAACTGGGCCCAAATCAGGCCAACCCTTGGATGACCACACAATCTCTTCCAATAAAGTAAGTGTCTTTATGGCTGATGCTTCTCTCCGTCTCTCCCCCACCTAAACCACTACCCAAAGTTATGGTTTTGTTTAGGTAAGAATAGCTGAGTGTATGTTACACTAGGCCCTACTCCATTTTTAGGGCGCAAAAAACACAAGCAGATGGATTCGCCTGCAGTTCCTCCCAATCATGTTTACTGGAACTGTCCATTTGGAGGCAATATCAGGGGGAAATTTAAGTAAATTTAAGGTTGCTCATTTTTAGAGGGAAAGGGTGCTTAGCTGAAAGCCTCACAGAACTGACCCAATCTTTCTGTAAAAACAGGAGGGTGGTAACATGGGCTCTAGCGTCCAGCACTGAGGTCCCACAGGAGAACGTGTGGATTCATGTCTGTGGGAGATAGAGAGCTGAGGTGCCCCCAGAGAGCGCGGTTCCGAACGGCCCAGCTACACTATCGACTCCAGGCCCCAGCAGGCCTGGCTGCTCTGGGTCACATGCTCACTCCTGGTCCAGTTGCCTGTGAAGTAAGTCACATGGCACGAAACAGGGGGCCTAGGACCCCCTGCAGTAGGTACTCTATGTCCTTTAGGACAGACTGTGAGAGAAGCAGGGGCGAAATGAACTCCAATATATGACACACGTGTCCCCAACAGTTAACTTCTCCTCCTACTTCCTTGCTAACAGAACTCCAGTTTTCAGACTCTGAGCATCAGTAAGTTCAAGAAAGGTGGGTGAAATCATAATCTCATAGGTTGAGGTTTGAGCATGTTCACTCAGTTTTGGTTAGTGACAAGTAAGAGAAAGTTAGCTAAGAGGCTTCTGGACAACATTACACCCCAGGGCAGGGGGGAAGATGCAAGAAGAGAAGCTCATCCTTATTTCTGTGCATAGTTGTGTGAAGACGTGATGCCTGGCGCTATGGCAGCCATCTTAGGGCCATGAGGGAAGACAAAGTGGAGAAGGCAGAGCAAAAAATTGGGTCTTTGAGCATTTGATGCTGTCAAATTAGCCAATCCTAGAACCACCCATTTCTTTTTTTTTTTTTTTTAGGATAAAGACAATTTATGTGTTGGGTTCTCCCTGTCTCTCATTGGTTAAAGTCTACCCCGTGGGCACATTAACTCTGTGCCACCCATTTCTTAATATGTGTAACATTAAATGACCTTATGTTTAAGCCCGTATCAGTAGGGTTTTTACAAATCACATCTGCAAATATTCTAATCAAAATAACCTGCTGTCAAACGGTACAATCGAGGCATGAGAATGTGAGACCGGACGGCCTAGTTTTGTCCTACTGGCACCACTTATGGCCTGCATAGCTTTGGACAAGTCTCAACTCCAGAACCTTCGTTTCTCATCTGCAGAATAGGAGCCCAACTTCTAACGGCTCCCGGAAGCCTCAGGAGCAGTAACAGCTATGTGAACAGAATCTGTGGACTGCAAAGCTCTAGACAGATAGTAGGGGTTACTATTAAACTATACATGACAGTACTTCATAATGGAAATAAAATCACAGTCCTGAACTAGCTTAATCTCTTCTCTTTAAAGTAAAAGAAGACTGTGCTCTTTACCCATATGGTATCTGCATTTTTTTTCTCCACTAGATCATCTTCATAGACAGTCTCATAGCCTGTACCTGGGTCAGTGGGGGTCAGGCTGCTCTGGCCTGAAGATGTTTCACTTCCATAAACTTCACTGTAGCACATGCCTTGTGCCTCCCACCGCAGACGGCCAGCCAAGGAGGCATCAGACACCATTTCCACAAATGGCACAGGGCCCCTGCCCCTTGCAAGGACTAACTGTGTGGCTGCTGTGAGAGGCACAGGACACGGATGGGGCCGGAGAGCAGCCTCCAGGCCCAGTTATGCTCTGCCTAACTGAATGGACTTTACCAAGCCTAGCTTTAATTGCCTCATCTATAAGATGGGAATAACATACAACCTGAGATCAACAAAAATAAACGAACGGGTAAGCAGTCTGTGACTTGTAAAAGAACACCAGTGGAGGCCCTGGCTGGTGTGGCTCAGTGGATTGAGCGCCAGCCTACAAGCCAAAAGAACTAGGTATAGCCAGAGGCCACGCAGTGGACTGCTTAGCTCGGGGTACAAACTCACTGAGGGCCTGGCCCCTTGGAACTCAGAATGCCAGTCTCTGTGAGTCTCCACTGCAGCATTTCGGCGGGTGGAACACTTCTCCTTGAAGGAGGGACACATGGAAAGGCCACCACTCCCAAGCTGCTACAAGTGTGCTGAAGAGCCTCCCACTCTGTGAAACACACAGAATTTTGTTCAAGTATATTTTCCAGAAAGCATCATGCTGTGGGTTCAGATGGAGAATTATGAAGGCTTTGCACTGCAAAGAGCCTTTCAAAGAGCATCTTGCCCCAACCCCCTTTCTACAGGTGGAAAAACAAGGCCCCAAGAAGGGGGACCCAAGGTGGCACAGCAAGCTGGTGACAGAATCGAGCTGGTGGCAAGAAAGCCCAGACTCCCCTGTTTCTAATCTTCTCCCTTCCTCCTGCAATCAGCGGGATGACTGGTTCCCAGTGTTCACTTGAGAGGTAAAAAAATAAAAATAAAAAACCTGATAAGAATCTGAGGAATGTGACTGCTGAAAGGGACTGGCTGTGGAATTTGGCATTTGATACCCGCCAGAGGATCACACACAATTGTAACCTAGCCATTCCCTCGTGAGTAGGACACCTTCTGGACCTGCATCCCTTTCCAAGAGAGGGAGGGCACCCCCGCAACGCACAGCTGTCTGAGTCTCTAGGGAATTCCCCAGTTCCCCTCAGAAGGGCAGGCCATGGAGAGCCCAAAGGAACGGATCCTGGGAGGATGAACATGACATTCTGGATGCCGTCCTGCCTTTTCTTTGGGACCACCACTTCTCTTCAAACCTGCCTTTTCTTCCTACCTCCTAGAAGCGCCTTGCTACTAGCGCTAATTGTTGTCTGCTAATGAGACCTCCTAACAGGTGGTAAAAAGGTGGGTTAGACACCAGTGGAACCTGCATTTTTCCCTCTGAGATAACAGAGGGAAAAATCCTCACAAGAGCTTCCAGAGCCCTGGGTGGGAGGTCCAGTTGTGGGGTGGCTCTGTGACCTCGCACTGGGCCTACCCCTCGCTGGGCCTCCACCTCCTCCACAGCAGGTAGAGCAGGAACACAAGAATGGCAGCGGTACAGTAGTGGGGCCAGAGCAACACTGTCTCTCGCCAGGAAGTGAGACAGCAGGGAAACCAGGCTGGCTGAGCGAATGGCCTCTTCATGCCCTCCGGCCAGTCAGAGCCAGGTTTCTACTGCCCACGGGGCTGGGGGTGTCAGGAAAGCCTTAGCCCTACAATCTCTCCAGGCAGGGTAGTTTGCCAACAGCTGGGCCTGCAAAGCCGTCCCAAGCCAGGGCTCAGTGAGAATCTTTAGCAAAGCTGAGCCATGTCCTGTGCAGAGGTGCACTGCTGTCCCCCTGCCCTGTCGAACTGCTGGCTTCCAGAGGCAGACACAGTGCGTCTCCCCAGCCCTTGGCCTGAACGTGGCACAAGGTACACATTGGTGAAAACGTGTTGAAGGAACAAATGAATGAAGAAAGAAGGTGCAGAGCTGGTGTGGACCGCGGTCTGGAAGGTACAAAGTCTACTCCCAGCTGCCATCCCCTGGGGGTCTCCACAACTGAGGACCCTCTGGTAGCCCCTCTCTGAGCTCCCCCTAGAACGTGGGCCCTGCCATCCCCTACCCAGGCTGAGCTGTGGCCCTCCCCTATCTGGGCTTCCTGCCCCCAGTAGTCGGTCTCTTCAACGAATGCCCCTTCCTGCCCTCCCCACCCAGCCCCTCCTCTCTCAGATCTTTGCTGTCCCTTTGGACAAGCTTGACCCTCTCCTTTTGGTCCCCACAACTCTGTCCATGCAATGATAGCCACAAATACCCGCCCTCCCAGGGCACTTAGGGGCTCATACTACCATCTCTGTCTTTCTGGTCTCTGGGAGCAGAAACCCACTTGGCTTATATCTCCACAGCAGTGTCTGGAATCAAGTGGGTGATAAGTGAAATGTTTGTGAATGAATGACTTCAGTGGAAGAACTGAATGTACATAAACTGTGAATTGGAAGAAGCAACTTTAGGATTCTTACACTCCAATTCTAACATATTTAACCATCAGATTATTTCCCATAAGAAAGCATCCTTCAAATTAGAATGAAAGTCCATTAGAAATAGGATTCTTTATGCAAATACTTGCCCACATTTGGAGACTATCCATAACGTGAGAGAAGAAATGCTGCACGGTGCGGCACACAGGCGTGTCTGAGGAAGAAGTCTGGCTGTGACTGGCCAGGCACATGGGGAGGGCCCTCCAGTTCCTGGCTCTTATGGGACCATGCATCACCTCAGTAGCCAGGTTACAGCGAACAAAAATGGGATGAGGACCAGAGGTCCCTCCACTCTCCTCGCCCGTAAAACAGGTATAACCCGAGGCACCTTAGACAGCTGTTTTAACCTCTCTATACCTCATTCCCCACGAACAAAGTTAGGGTAACATACCAAAAGGGTGCTTGTGAAAATGAAATGGTCGACCCTGGGGGCACCAGAACAGTAGGCAACGACAGCTAGTTTCATTCACACTCATTCATCCCCCTCCCAGGACTGTAGTTTGGCACTGGGCAGATGACTCGTCTGAATGTCCATTGAATTCTGTTAGCTCTACACGCACACTGTCATCTCTAATCTAGGAGATGCCGACCAACACTGAGCGTGTTAGGGCGCTGCCCACGCCCAGGGGAGCGCACTCCACCCTTGGGAGAGCAGCCCTCGCCCACCTTTCCCAGGACAAGTGCCCCTCCTCCCACATCCGCCCCAGCCAGGCAATTGATCTAATCAGAGGGCCACCCCATTATGGTCTAATGATGAAAGACCTCACATCAGAAAAGTCCACACCCCTCCCCTGCAGAGTCCCTCTGAGGACTCCATCCCTGTTTTGGGGAGTGACGACAATTAAGGAGGAAATTGAAAACCCACTCCCCTGGCACAGCTGATGAGGAAGCAGGAATGACAGGATAAGTAATGCAGATAAGGCCTTGCACTGGGCCTGGCCCACAGTAAATGCAGGAAGCAAAGCAGATGGTACAGTTGATTATTGCTGTTACTCTTGGTCAAATTGTAAGAACTCAGACCCCCTGGAGACTGCCCAGGCCGCTGTGACCTGCTGACTTTCACGGGGCACTAAATGGTCAGGCACTGGGCTATGTGTGGATCTGGCCGCCCTAAACCCAGTAAGAGGCACCAACTGGGCTTGGTCGCTGAGGAAGCTCTGGAGCCTGTATTTCTGCCCTTTGGGGGGAAAAGCACTGGCCTGTGAGCCAGGAAATGGGGGATTCACACTGGTTCTACCTGCGACTCTGCAGGTAACCTGGCGTGACTCTTAATCTCCAAGCCTCAATCTCCTCATTTGAAAATGGCAGGTTCAAACCGAGACTCTCCAGCTCTTACTCACCAATAGACTGTGAAATGGATAAGTCAGGAAACAACCCAAAAATCCATCGAGAAGGAGGAGGATGAACAAATAAAGCGCTGAACTCACACAACAGAACACTACACAACAGAAAAAGAACAAACTTGACCCCAACAATGTAAGTGAGTCTCAAAGACATAATAGTGATGAAAGAAGACAAAGCAGTCTATACTGTACGAGTCTGTTTACAAGAACAGACAGAGCACCCTGGCCGGGTAGCTCAGTTGGTTAGAGCATCGTCCCAACAGGCCAAGGTTGCAGGTTTGCTCTCCAGTCAGGGCATATACAAGAATCAACCAATGAATGCATAAATAAGTGGAAAAACAAATTGATGTTTCTCTCTCTCTTTCTCTCTCTCTCTCTCAAATCAATAAATTTAAAATGAAAAAGAAGAGGAAGAGGCATAGTTATTCTATGGAGAAAAAATCAGAACAGTGGTCACCTGTGGGTGAACTACCTGGCAGGGGCCCGCGGGAGGCTTCAGATGCTGGAAGTGCTCTCTCTAGATCTGGACGGGGAGCCACGTGAGAGTGGACATACAGAGAAACTCATCAAGCTGTCCAGTTAATTTTGTGCCTTTTATTGTACTTAAGTGATGCTTTGGGGGGAAAGTTTAAAAAAAAATAGGATGGGGCAATTCTAAGCCATTTGGTCAATTAATGTTTATTAAGCCCCCTGTAGACACGAGACCCTGGCATGGTCACTGGCTGACAACGCTGAAAAGGAGACCTGCAGTCTGGGAGAGAGGGCCCAGATGACACCAAAAACCACCAAAATATGAGGCAGGTGACCAAAATAGGCAAGCATTTGGGTTGCTAGAGGAGCCCTGAGGGGGAGGCATCTGGCTCCGCCAGGGAGGGGTGGGCAGGTCAACCCCGCCGCAGCGCAGGGACTCTGACCCCAGAAGCCTCACCCAGGCATCCATGGGCTCCCGTCCGTCTTCACTCCTTGCTCCTCTGCCTCTTGATCTTGCAGCCCTGCCCACCCAGCAACACCCCAAGCCTGGGCTACAGAAGGAACCCCCAACCACACAGTGTGGAGCTCCCTCAGAGCCACAGCCCTGTCTAGACGGGCCCTCCGTGCTGGTGGCAGTTTGGCCTTCCCTGGGCCCCCTCCCCCACTCCTCTCCTCCCTACTTCCACACAGCACCACCTCCCAAACCACTGGGAACACTGAGCCCACAGGAGAGCACTCCCAGCTCACCTGGGACTCCCTCCCCCAAACCCCACATCCTCCACTGGCTCTCCCTCCAGAGATCAGACTGCTCCAGGCTCTCACGCCAAAGCCTGGTTCCCGAGCTTCTCTCCCCTGCTCTTTGTGGGGGCCACGGTTCTCAGAAGAAGAATCCACACTCCTAAGTTCAGCTTCCTGCCTGTACTGGCCCCTTGACCTGCTGGCATCCTGTCCCTTCCCTGCCACCAACCTGCATTGTCCAGCCAGGGCCTCTTCTCTGTCCTCTTCCCGGGCCTCTTGGTGACTTAACGCTTCTCAGTCCCAGCCTCCTTAGTTTCCCCTAGCGATTCTCTGAGCTCCAGCAGCACCTGCTTTTCCTCCTCGCTCCCTGAGCCTCATCTGGATCCTGGGGTCCTCCCCCTCTGTGCCTGCCTTGAGGAAGCTTGTCCACTCCAGACCTCCATGGGGAAGGCCCTGGGACACCTTCCCCAGGACATCCTGGCACTGCGCTGTCCCCAGCTTCAAACACAAACTCAGTGTCCCACACGCGAAAACAGCTTCCCTTCCCACGGCCCTTCTCTCAGCAAACAGCACCGTTCTCCAGGTAACTCCTCTCAGACGCGGCACCTGTGTCACAGCTTCATGCCATCTCCCTAGCACCTACTTGGCTGCTGCCTACCCTTCTCACTCCTGCTGTGTTGCTCCAGGCCTCACAGGTCCCTCCCAGAACATAGGATATTCTGCTTCCTCCAGGCCCCCGCGCTGGCTGAGGGCGGGGATGCAAAGGACCAGCCAGATTCAGTTCAACTCCATATTCCCAGCATCCAGCACCAGCCTGACTCCAGGGAGGCTAAGGCACTTTCGTGAGGGGGATGGGCATTCCCAGAGGCCTAAAGGCTCTGGGATTGCCAGAGGAGCCTCTCGGTGGGGCTGAATGAAGGGAGGCTGAGGATGCAGAGTGAGTTGGGAAGAGCCAGGCTGCAGGAGACCTTGAATGGCGTGCCACGGGGTTCTAGCCTCAGCCTGGAACTGGGGAGCCATCGGAGCAGGGCAGTTTTTAAGCAAGGGCAGGATGTGAACAGAGCTATGTTCCAGAAGGTTTTCTCCAGCAGCCCCTTCCTGCACGACCTCCGGGGTGAGCCCCCACCAGAAGGCTGCAGCCTCCAGAGAACCCCCCCGCTGCCCTGATCGAATGCAATTCCTCACCCCACTTTGTTCTCTGCTGTGACTGAAGGCAGACATGCCTCTGGCCAGGCAGCCCACCTACCCCTCGCCTTTCTTATCCCTCTTATCTGGCCACAAGGAAGGCACAAAATCACAGGAGAGGAATTACAACTCTCTCCCGGTATCCAGAGGAGAGACCCATTTCAAGTTCTTGGTTCGTTTCTGCAGAGCCATTTCCCTCTTGCCCCACTGCCTAAGGAACATTCCTCCTAGTAACCCCTGCAGACAGGCGAGCCCCAGGGCCACGCGGAGGATGGGCTTCCTGAACCTTAAAGGGTCCCAGGAGCACTGCTGCCCTGGAGGGGGCCCAGCCAATGAGCTTCTATTTGTTTATGGTTTCGCCATGGGATCAAAACAGAAAAATGAAATCCATCGCAAGCAAGCTGCAGAATGCTCTGAACCAGGCCACCCAATGGTCACACATGAAAAGGCTGAAAACTAATGACTTGCAGTTTTCCTACCAGGAAGGTTTCTTTTAATCAGTCCTGCGGTGGGATGGCTGAGCTTTGGGTTAGAATTCCTTAGGATAACATTTTCTCCCCTCCAAAAGAGACCTCACAACAGGACATTAGGAACCATATGACAGTAAGGCCTGGAAACCTGCTTTTTTCTCCCTAAGACACTTTACTGAGGGATGCTTGACCTACAAAAAGTTGCATGTATTTAATGGATACAATTCGATAAGTTTGGAGATAAGCACACACTTGCGAAGCCATCAGCACAATCTATGCCATAAACATATACGCCACTTCCAAACATTTCCTCCTGCCTTATTTATTGTTATTAATCTTTGTGATAAGAACACTTAACCTAAGATTTCCCTTTCAGCAAATGTTTAAGTAGACAATACAGTATTAACTATAGGTTCTAGCTGCACAGTAGCTCTCTAGGGCTTATTCCTTTTGACTCACTGAAACTCTGTGCCTTTTTCACTAGCACCTCCCGTTTCCCCAGCCCCGAGCCCCTGGCAACCACCATTCCACTCTCTGCTTCTATGCGTTCGGCTACTTTAGATTCCTCCTGGAACTACAATCATATACTATTTGTCCCTCTGTGTCTGACTAATTTTACTCAGTATACTCGCCTCCAGGTTCATCCACGTCGTCACAAATGACAAGATTTCCTGCTTTTTTAAGGCTAAATAATATTCTGTTGCATGTAACTACCACATTTTCTTGATCTAATCATCTGTTCATGGGCAGAAACCTGCTTTACTGTGGCATACCGTTCCAGCAACAGCTATGGCTGCTGTAATCGAGTACCTCTAACTTAGTGATGTAAAATGACAAATATGTATTATCTTACAATTCTGGAAGAGAGAAGTCCAAAAACAGCCTCTCTGGGCCGGTCACCGTGTTGGAGGGGCCGGCTCCCCCCGGAGACCCCAGGCGAGATCCTGTTCCTCGCCTTTTCCAGCTTCTGGAGGCCGCCCGCCTTCCTTGGCTGGAGGCCCCTTCCTCGCGTCACGCCGCCCTCTCGCTTCCATCGTCACGCCTGTTCATTCTGACCTTCCTGCCTCCCTCGCGTAAGGACCCTGTGATTAGGTTGTGCCTCTCGGGATAATCCAGAATAATCTCCCATCTCAACATCTTTATTTAATAACATCCGCAAAGTGATTTTGATCACATAAGGTAACATAATCACAGGCTCGGGCATTAGGATGTGGATATCTGCGGAGCCACTACCTGACTCCCACACACGGCTGGCCCCAGGCCGCACAGCCAGGAGGTGGCCGCACTGGGCCTGTGGAGGGAGGCACAGTTCAGACAGGTGGGAACTGGCTCAGAAACTTTCACCACACTTTTCGGGCTCCCAGAGGTCACCATGAGCCTGGTGTTTGGAAACTTGGTCCCTAGTTAATACAGAGGGTGTGTGGTTCAAAACAACTGATGCAAAAAGAAGCTGCATAGGTACCAACGTGTGGGATGCAGGCGGTGGGTGCCCATGGCTCAGAAAGTGCCAGACCCACTGCCTACCCACAGGGCACCTCTGCTCCTGCTGTTTCTACCAACCTAGAGAACCCTCCAGGCCCTGCACCCACCTCCTCCATTTCAGCTCTGCCGTGAAACCCGCAGCAACTTCTTACTCCTCTGCCCAAAATGACCTCCTTCCCCAGCTGCTTCCATTCTCCTGCTTCTCAGGCCCACCTCCCCTCCCTCTACCCACTCCACCTGCCTCTGTGTTCCCACACTGCTCTGCTTTACTTCTAGAATGCACCCTCACAGCCCAGTATGGGTGCAGACATGGGGGCACATGGCCCTCCCCAACCAGGAGGGCCAGGCCATCCTCATCTGTTATCCTTTATCACTCATGCTCCACTCCCAGGCTCCGAGAGGTCGGGTAGTACAGTGTTCAGGGCACAGACGTAGACGGCCTGGGTTCAAATCCTGACTCTGACTCTATTAGCCATGTGACCAGGGACAAGCTGTTCAACCTCTCTGTGCCTCAGTTCCCCTATAAAAGGAGGATAATAATAGCACCTAATCTGAGAGCTCCTTTGTGAGGAGTAAATGAGTTAATGTACCTAACACACTTAGAATACTGCTTGGCACATAGTAACCACTAATTAAGTGTTTGCCATTGTAATTAAGCATCTAGGGTGTTCCAGGCACTGGAGTGAACAGGACAGACTTTCTACTCTCTACTTAGAAAGCTTATAGTCTAACAGGGAACATGGATGTTAAACAAATAATTAGTTAAATAATTAATTACTGAGTCAAAATGGCATGTAGCAGGAACACCCAGCCATTGCCTTTATGGAGCTGTCACACTTAGAACTACCCACCTGCCCTAAACACCCAGGACCAGGTACCAGACAACTCGGGACAGCCTTCACACCCCAGAGCGCACTGAAATTATTCATACCAGCCGATCCTAGCCTGCTTGTTCCGCCCCCCACTTAGTCTCCCCACCCACCGACCCTTGTGCTTCCCTGCACGGTCCTGTGTGATTCAGCATGGCCCCTCCTCTTGGAAACTGTAATAAATATCTATGCCTCGCATTTTCTATTAATACACTGTATTGTATTACACCCTGCCACTCCATCAATCCAAATACAGACCTCAAGCTGAACGATGCAGATGACGCAGGATAGGAAGCCAGAAAACCCAGATTTGAGGCCTTTTTACCTCCCAGCCTTTTTCCCCATGGTGGGGGGAACAAGACCTGTTCCTAAAATGAGGAACAAACCCAAGCACACATAGTCAGCCTAGAACTACGAAGGTTAGAGCTCATCCCCAACCCGAAGACTATAGAATGTGAAAGTCCTCTAAAATTGGGTCCAAGAGAGTCATGGAGAAGGCCTACAAGGGGTGACAAGGAAGATGAAGACTTTCCTTCCCTCCTGAAGCCTCCTGGGTCCAACTATCACTCCCTAGGGCCCTTCAGTGACACACACCCAGGATGTGGAGGGCAAGGGTGTCACAGCCCTGCCCTGGTTGAATTCACACCCCGAAGTCGGGCGCTTGGGAAGGTAAATGACAACCAGAATGCTCATCAAGCCTCAGCACTTCCCACATAAAGGGGGTGACCCACACCCCCACACACACTCCCACATGTGCTTGTGTGTAAGCAAACTCCAGAGACCAAAGAAACTTCCATCTTGTGCTAGAACTGGACCCCCAGAGAGACAAACAAGCCCATGTTTTTCTTCGCCATCTGCTCCTGCTCTGAAGGCTGAGGCCCTCCCCCTTCCCCTTTCCTTCCTCTGCCCTGTCCCCCATGAGGCCTCTGTTACCACAGCCAGGCTGCGTTGACCTCCGCACAGAAGGCTTTCATTAGCAGGTCAGTCCTGAGAGGCAGGGTGGAGGCAAAGGGCACAGGCCAAAGAGGAGACCTGAGGAGGGGGAATGCTCTGCTGAGGGAGCCCTGAAGCCCCAGGGGGAGGAGAGAGGGTCTGCGGGAGGCCCAGCGGCAAGGCCCCCTCCCTGAACAGCCTGGCGGGCAGTACAGCCCCCTGCAGCGGGCCCTCAGCTCCCCAGCCTCAGAGAAGTGGTTCCCAATTCCTGAGAGACAGGACCAGATATTTACATTGAGGCTGTCTCAAGGAATTTTCTGGAAAACTTCCTTTTCTCCACCCACTCCCACTTCAAAGCAAGAAGCAAGACCCCTAAAACTGGTGGCCTCCGTGGCTTCTTTAAAGTGGCTTCTGGAAAGCTGATCCTGTGGAACAAATCACAGACAAGAACCTCAGTCCAGGACCCCATGAAATGACAGACCTGCTCTGGAGGAAGGGTGAGCCCCTCAGTTACCTGACTGAGTGCGTCAGGCACTCACCCATGCATTAACGTATTTGTCCCTTGCTTTTGTCCTTAGTTGTTTGCACCTGTGACTGAGCTTCACATCTGGTAACCCATTTCCCTCCCCTCCTTCCAGGCCTTCAGAGGCTCCTTGTGGTCCCCAGAATAAACCACAACTTCACCTGGCAGGGCAGGACCTCCATCAAGTGGCTCACACTCACCTCCATCATTGCTGCCTGCCTCTTGTTTTCAGAAGCCTGGGCCAGGCCATGCAGGGCTGTCTCCCACCTCCTTGTTGAGTCTTTGCTCACTCCCTGTTCTCAGCCTTCCCCTTCTCAGCCTCTTCGAATGTCATCCCCTTTGGGAAGCCTCCCAGCTTTCCTGGGTGCCACACTGCTCCTGCCCCTGCTCCATATCTTTTTGACCAGACCTTTGTGACTCCAGACCTCCTGTGATAATTTGTCCCTTTATTCTCCTCTATTGGACTGTTAAGGCAGTGACTCCTTCTGAATCATTTCTGTACACTCAGCAACTGACAGTCCCTCATAAACTGTGGGCATTTGGAATGTCTATAGAATGAATGAAGACCACTTCATCAAGGTTTCTGGAAAAGTGTTAAAAAAAGGCAGGACTCAAAACTAAATATAAATAATATTCTTTCTTAATATATACTATGCAATCTCAACTCTGAAAAATGATAGATAGATAGATAGATAGATAGATAGAGCGAGCAAGTGCAGAGTAAAAACCAAAAGGAAATGTGACTCTCGAAAATGGAATTACAGGGAAAGGACTGTCTTTTCAACAAATAGTGTTGAAAAAATTGAACCTCCACATATAAAATAATAAAATTGAATCCTTACCTTATACCATATGCAAAAATTTACTCAAAATGGATCAAAGACCTAAATGTATATCCTAAAAGAATAAAAATCTTGGGGCAAAACGTAGAAGAAAACATAGGACGAAAGCTCCCTGCCATGGCCAGGTGGGTCAGCTGGTTAGAGCGTCGTCCCAATACACCAAGGCTGCAGGTTCAAACCCCAGTCATGGCGCATACTAGAAGCAGCCAATGAATGCGTACATAAGTGGAACAACCAGTCGATGTTTCTCTCTCTCCCTCGCGCTCTCTCTCTCTCCACCACCACCCCTTCCTCTCTCTAAAAATCAATTTAAAAAAAAAAGCTCATGACATTGGATTCGGCAATAATTTCTTGGCTATGATACCAAAAGCACAGGCAACAGAAGAAAATAATAGATAAACTAGACGGCATCAAAATTTAAAATGCTTGTGCATCAAAGGACACAACCAACAGAAAGAAAAGGCAACCCACAAAATGGGAGGAAATATTTGCAAATCTGATCAAGGATTAAAATCTAGACCATATAATGAATACTCACAACTCAATAACAACAACAAAAAATCTGATTAAAAATGTGCAAAGAACTTGAATGGACATTTCTCCAAAGATGATATACAAATGTCCAATAAACACATGAAAAGATGCTTAACATCAAGAATCATTGAAGAAATGCAAATCAAAACCACAGCAAGATACCACTTCACACCCATTAAAATGGCTACTATCCAAAAAAGAATCAGAAAATAAGTGTTGGCAAGGATGCAGAGAAACTGGAATGCTTCTGCGCTGCTCATGGGAATGTAAAATGGTGCGGCCACTATGAAAACCAGTATGGCAGTTCCTCAGAAATTAACAATAGAATCACCATATGATCCAGCAATTCCACTTCTGGGTATATATACCCAAAAGAATTGAAAGCAGGGACTCAAAGAGATATTTGTACACCCATGTTCACAGCAACATTATTCACATACAATGAAATATTATTCAGCCTTAAGAATTGATGAAATTCTGACATAGGCTACAACATGGATGAACTTATGGACATTACGCTAAGCGAAGTAGGCCAGCCACAAAAGTAAAAATACTGCATGATTCCACTTCTATGAAGTACCTAGAGTAGTCAAAGTTACAGAGACAGAGAGTGGAATGGTGGCTGCCAAGAGATGGGGGAAGAGAATAGGGCATTAGAGTCTAATGGGTGTAGAGTTTCTGTTTTGAAAGTTGAAAAGAGTCTGGAGATGGATGGTGGTGATGGTCGCGCAACAACATGAATGGACTTAATACCGCTGAACTGTACACTTAAAAGGGGTTAAGATGGTAAATTTTACATTATGTGTATTTTACCACAATAAAGAGATTAAAAAACTTAAAACTTACAAAATGAAATTATAAGTGATTTCTCTTTTCACTTTTCCCTATTTCCCAAATGATCTATATAATCAGAAAATACAAAATACCTTTTTTTTCTTCTTTTTTTTTAAAGAAAGTGTGTCAGGCCCCCTTTTACCTAAACATCTGGACTGGCCATTGGAGCCCAAGCCTCCACCACTCCTAGGCCTTCTGGGCCGTGGGCTTCCATCGGCTTTCTCTACCTGACACCAACATTTGGTTTCCATTCTCAACTCTTCACATAAGTCTTAGAGATCAGCTCCTGCTGGTTTCAGGTCTAGCGGAAAGAAAGCAGCTCTTGGGAGGGTCGGCTTGCATCCCAAGGGGGTGAATTTGGCTCCACCGGTGGTGAGCTGCCTTGCCCAGACACCCCCAGGCCCTGGAGCCATCCATCCTGCAGGCTACCCACCCACTGTCAGCAGGGCAGGCGAATTTCCTGGCGCGGTAACCCAAGCTCCTCTCTGCTCCCCACGGGCTCTGTTATTAATCTCAGGGCAGATCCTATGTCCGAAGCTGAGACAGCTGTCCCCACGTGCAGCTGCTCCAGGCCAACAAGCAGACGACTTCCAGCATTACCACCTCCCTGCCAATGGCCAGGCAGAAAACTGGGCTTTCCTGCCAAACCCCTTGCTCATGCAATTGCCTGGACCCTCACACCGCATTAGGATCCACTGCGCTCCCTGTTCACCCCCTGGTTCATTCCAGGTTAGAATGCAACTCCATGCTCCTGAGCTCCTGAGCGACTTGGACTTCTCAAACTGGAAAGTAAACACAGCAGTGGCGCCCCAGTTGGTCCTGTTACGGTTGAATCCAAAAGGGACTGTTTTAGCCCACAATCCATGCTCAGCCCGGAGTTACCTGCCGTGGCGGACAAAGCCATCTAGAATGGGGCTCCTGAGCCCGAGGGCGTGCAGCCCAGCTGCAGAATAAGAGCATGAAACAAGAATAAAGCAAGCCAGGACAGGACTGGGGAAAGTGGCTCACGGCAGACACTCTGGCCAGGTGCCACGCAATCCAGAACGCGGCACGACCAACTCCAGGGGCCACTGTGCACCCTGGATTCCAAGTGCAACACACAGCGTTGATTCAAACGGTTCACTCATGCTCCCACAGGAACTTGCTCTGATTAGTCCCACCTTACAGATGTGTAAACAGATGCATGTTAACAGTAACTTGCCCACAGCTAGAGGGGGAGCCAAGTTTCTGATGTAAATTTGCCTGACTCCAAAGTTCTGAGTATGAGATCTGTACTATCAGGCCCACCCACCGCACCCAACTTGGCCGGGCCTTTATAAACTTACCCGCCCACCTACGCACAGCTGGCAGATGCCCACCCAGCTGAACTTAATTCTGGTTCTATATTGGCAGATGCCAGGGCTATAGTGATTACCAGGGAAGACAATCCTTTATCCCCAGAAGCTTCCCTACTGGGGTGTCCCAGGATTCCACACACACATGATTTTGGCCCTCTGCATTCTCTAGGACACAGCCGTGACTCCATCTTAGCTGTCCTTCTGATTCCCCTACACGCACACCAACAGGCACGGAAGGGCCAGAGTCAGCCCACGTGATCAGGCCCATATGGACAGCTAACACTTGGACTAAGATACATCTAGCATCAGTCTATAGAAGGACATCATGCTAGTCTAAGACACTGTTCTCACTCCTACAAATGGGCCACCTGCGATTATGTTGGGGACACCACCTACCTGGGACACCTGTGTGGGAGGACACAGGTTCATGTGTTTGGCTCTGCTAGTCAAGATGGTCCTTGGTTTTCATTTCAATTCTATTTCCCAGCACAGGACAAGGGCAGGGTGGAGGAAGGAAACTCACACTCCCCACCTCCAGCTCAGCATTCAGAACCCCTCAAACAGATGCTGGGGAGAAAGAAAAAGGCCAAACAGAAGCTGACAGCTCGTGGGCTAGTCCAGAGCTGTTTTCAGGAAAAATAAGTTGTTGCTGATGGCAGGAGCAGAGAGAGACACGTGGCTGATAATGGCAGAAACAATTTAACCTCATATATGAGAATGACTAGCCTACAAAGAGTCTAGAAACCACAATCCGTATTAGGCTTTTATTCAATAACTAGGGGGAGGCGGGGGTGGGGAGGAAGTGGGTGAATCCAGGGTCCTCTGATGCCAAAAATTGTCCTATGTATAAACCAAGAAGTGAGGCAAAGATATCATCTTTTAACCGTGTCCTAGACCCATAAAACATCTGCCCCTCTTCAGAATGAATAAGGAGGAAGAGAGGAGAGAAGATGACTATGAGTGGGACCAAGCCACCACCCACTTTCCAGACCCCCTTTCTCTCTCCTCAGGGCCCTCTACCTCTGCCATCCTTTGTGAGAAACATAAAGCCCCTTCCTTTCAGCTCACACAAAAACGCTCAAGAACCACCTGAAAAGCCATTAAAATAATTTTTTCAATGCATGAAGGTAGCTGGATATAAGATCAACATGCTCCAAGTCACCAGCTTTTCTATTTGCCAAACATAAACATTTACAAATGTCAAAGAACAAAAGAAACTCATTCACGATAGCAATAAAAACTATAAAATGCCTAAGAAAATCTAACAAGATGTGGTTAAATGGAGCATATACATTGTTCCTGAAAAACACACAATATTATAAACATTGAATTCTATTCATCCATTAAGTCAACACAGCTTAGATCAAAACCCCAATAGCATGTTTGATAAAACTAGATGAGATGATTCTAAAGTTCATCCAAATGAAAAATAATGTACAGAAGCAGCTAAGTTTATTTTGATAAAGATGAGCAGAGAAGGAGAAATTGCTCTGTCAGCTGAGGAAACATACGATAAAGACATAGTAATTAAAACAGTGTAGTTTTGCCCTGGCTGGTTTGGCTGAGTTGGTTGGAGCACCGTCCTGTAACCAAAAGGTCACGGGTTCCATTCTCGGTCAGGGCACATAGTTAAGTTGCAGGTTTGATCTCCGGTTCAGGTGCACAGGAAAAGGCAACCAATTGATGTTTCTTTCTCTCTTTCTCTCTTTCTCCCTTTCTCTCTTTCTCTTTCCCTCTCTTTCTCTTTCTCTCTCTTTCTCTCTCCCTTTCTCTCTCTCTCTCTCTCTCTCTCTCTCTCTCTCTCTCTCTCCCCGCCCCCTCCGCTCCCTCAGTGAAAAAATGTCCTCAGATGTCCTCAGGATTTAAAAAAAAAAAAATAGTGTGATTTTGGCACCAAAAAAAGGACCATGTACATGGGGAAATTTAGTATATGATTAAAGTGATGTTTCAAATTATTGGGAAAGAATGGATTATTCAATAGAAGAAGGGAGGAGGGTTGGAAAAAGCTCAAGTTAAATCCCTACCTCAGAGTCTATGTAAAAACCTGGATGGGAAGGCCATGCCTTTATCATGATTCTTCACACAAGGCCCAGTCTTCACAGGCTTTTGATGCTCAAAGCCACTTCCGACTTTAATACTGTTTGAAATCTAGGATCAATCTAACTCTGCAAGGCCTCAGATCTCAGATGCGGCTTTCCCTTTTTATTTCTGTGTGTGCGGTGGGCTAAAGAACTACCCCCCCCCATCCTAATCCCTGGAACTTGTGAATATGTTTTCTTACATGAGAAAAGGGGCTTTGCAGCTGTGATTCCATGAAGGATCATGAGGTGAAGAGATGATCCTGGACTGCCTGACAGGCCCAGCCTAATCACAAGGGTCCTTATAAGCTGATGGGCAGAAGGATCAGAGTCAGAGAGACAGGAAATGGAAAGAGAGGTTGGGGGGCGGGGGTGCCATTAGAAGAGAAGAAAGAAGCTGTAAGTCAAGGAATGCTGGCAGCTTCTAGAAGCTAGAAAAAGCAAGAAAATGGATTCTCCCCTGAAGCCTCCAGAAGGATCAGTCCTTTGAATGCCTTTCAGCCCAGGGAGATCCATTTCAGACTTCTGACCTGGAGGGCTGTAAGAAAATTAATTTGCATTGTTTGAAGCCACGAGGTTTATGGTCCTTTGTTACAGCAGCAAGAGGAAACTAACAGAGCTTCCAGAGCGGTTAGTCCTTTCCCAGATACTTTCTGTAATCTAAGCACTCTGCGACAACCTGGAGATGCCGTGCCAGAAAAGACAGATGGGCTCCCTGCCCTCAGAGAACTTACAGCCTCAGGGTAGATAACTAATTATCAATCAATTAATTATAGGATTGACTTGCAATTTTCGTCAGAGAGCAAGCTCTGAGGGCATTTAACAAGAGGCCTGACCTTACCTCAGGGGACAGCAAAAGATTCCCTGAAGTTGTGGTATTTAAGTTGAACTTTGAGCTTTGAGCAGAAGTCAGCTAGCCCAAGAGAAAAATAGACTGCTTAGGTCTGGAAGCAGCTCGAGGTTAAAAGGCAAGCTTGGTGGCGAGCAGGGGACCCAGAGAGACAAGGAACCAGGATAGAGCTCTCTCCAGGCCCCCGACGTAGGGGTCTCTCCCACCTGCTCAGCAGCCTCTCCAGGGAGGCCCACACGTTCAGAACTCTTGCATGAAGAGTTTCAGGGACTGAGCTATATCATCGGCTGTGGGACAAAAGAGAGGAAGAGCCTGGCAAACCCTTTAGAAACCCAGGATTTCATCACCCCCAGAAATCGGCTGGGGTGGGGCGGAGGATGCCTGGACAGGCAGAGGCCTCTGAGAGTCGGAGAATCAGCCGAGAATCAGCCGTGTGGCCAAGTCAATCACAGAGAGGCAGGAAGAGGGAAGTGCTGATTTCCTGGATAAGCCCTTCCAGGGGAGTAGGAATGACAAAAATGTCAGATGCCAGAGGCAACTGGCTGGGCATAGGCAGCAGGAACCACATCAGAAGGAAGCGGCCACCTTCCCTCAAAGGCTTCCCAAGTGAGGCTAGGTGTCAGGCAGGCAGGCCCTGGCGCCTTCGAGGGCCGGCAATGTGGCGGAGGCTGCAGGCAGCCACAGGCCCTGATCCCGGAGGCTACGCCCCGGGGAAGAGCAAAGCCTGAGCTTTTCACAAGGGTTCTGAGCAAGAAGGACCCTCTGCTGGGCCTCCTGGTGCCAGGAACTAGGGGACTTCTCAGCAAATACCACACAGTCCCTGTCCTTCCAGAACAAGGAAGGGGGTGGGACCAGATACTTGCAAACAAAGACATAAAATGTTCGGGCTGCAAACCGAAGCCAGCCGTGGCGCAGACAACTTAAGCACGCACGAACACACGCACAGACATCCTCCGGCAAGTGTCGGTGCCCGCCGCCCCACCTTGTTCAGGGAGGTGAAAGAGGGCAAGGGAGCTGTAAAGCAGGGCCCTCGTCCAACGAGCAGGGACCGCTGAGTAATAATTAGTCTGCATGTTTAACCCATTTCCTCATTTAATCTCAGCCCAATCCTATTAGTTTCATGTTACTTGTGAGGCACCAAGTCAATGGAGGGAAGTGCCGGCTTGACTGCGGGTCATGACAGGCCGCCTGCAGGAGCCACGTCAGAAGAAGTACTTAGGGTTCCCTTAGCTGTCATACCCCCTGGGACACAAAGTTTGTCAGAACTCCTTGGTCCCCTAGCTTCACTCTGGGCGTCTTAGGGCCTCCAAACACTCTGACCTGCTCCCCAGTCAAATTCTGGGGGCGACCCTCTGCACTCATCCACCCGTTGGCTGTCCCCCTACCCCTCACTCGAAGCCTTGAAAACCTGAGTGGCGATTCAGAAAAGGACCCTGGATTCTACGTTTCTCTGGCTCCACCAAAGCACCAGTGTAGGTGACTACGGGCTGAGATTGAAAATGACCCTGGGGAAAGCTTCGGACCAGCTCCCCCAGGGCGAAGGGCGCTATAACTACGGAGGCATTTAATCTTGCTCCACTGGGCCAGTTTCCCAGGGCACACCATCTAGAACACCATCATAACGAAACACTCCCTGGAAAAGGATCTGGTGGCCTCAGATGTCTGTGAGACTCCCCATTTTCCCAAGTTTGCAAGGCCTGTCAGCACGCTGCCCTTTCTGGAAAAGCCTTTATCATTTTATGAGACTGCATATTGTTAACTAGATATTATTCTAAGCATCTCATTAATGTTAACCCAGAACGACCTGCTGAAGTAAATACGATGAGCACTCCCATTTTACAGATGGGGACACTGAGGCACAGGGAGGTCGGGTGACTCAATCAGGGCCACCCAGAGCAGTCATTCAGACCCGGGAAGCCTGGCTCCAGAGACTGCTCTTCATACCCTCCCTCTTTATTAAGGAACTCTTAAACTTGGTTCACAAGCTGCTTTCTCATAATTCCTGTTAACACCTGACGGAACACGCTCCGGGTCCGGCGGGGGGCAGCTGGCGCAGGTCAGCAGGCAGCCTGGCCGGCTCGGACCTTTTGCAGATCACTCTGGAGGCGGCTGGGGGTGGGGCAGACATCAAGGCGCGGGTGGTGGGAACCCACACCTCTCTCTCTGAGTGTTACAGAATTAACCTGGATGGGGTCCAGCTCCTCTCAAGGTGGTCTCATACAGGCCACCAAAGAGAAACATCTAGATCCTGGTTTCTGGGAGGCAAGAAAAGGAAGACCGGGCAAGAAAGGCTGGGACCCCTGACTCCTCAGAGAGGAGAACAGTGTGCCGTGTGTCTACGTCCATAGGATCGGCTGTAGGATTCCCGAAAATCCTCTAACAGTTAGTTATTGTTACTCTATTCCCCTGCCCCAGGCAGAGTTGGTCGGGGTCCAGCTCACACACTCTCGAAGCGGCAATGAAGTGTCGGGCCAGTGCAAGCCAAGAGAAGCCTGGAGTGGTGTTCTTATTGCCATAGGAATTGTTTCTCTGGGAATGGATTTTAAAATAACAGACAAGCGGGGTGGGGGAGAGGAGAGAAAGATGAAGGGAGAGGAGTTCAGAAAACCGTGGGGCGTTAGAAAAAGGCCATTCAGAGTAATTTTCAGGAAAACTCCCCCTTTTCCACCCACTTCTGCTTCAAAGGAAAAAGCAGGAACCCCTAAAGTGGGTGGCATCCCTGGTTCCTCTAAACATGGCTTCCAGAGCTGGTCTGGTGGGGACAAAGCACAGACAAGGCCCTCCAGGACCCCTCAGAGCGACAGACCTGCCCAGGGGCAGAGGTCATGGCCTCAGTTTCCTAGAAGAGACATACCAAGGCATTTATTTGCTCATTCATTCATTCATTCAACAAGCAGTCACAGAATACCTCATATGTGCAAGCTGGGTGCTAGATACTACAAGTAGGCTACAAAACCCGTGGGGGAAAAACACAAGTATTTTACGAAAACAGAGGGTGTGTGAATGCTGTGCTGTGCTATCTTTTCAAAGCAGAGAAACACGGCAGTCTTTGCAATGCTCCAAGGAGCAGAGCGGCTGGCCCCCGGCATCCCTGGAACACTGGGAAGGGCTGGAAGCCCTAGTCCGCAACCTGTCCCTGCCTATCCCGGCTCACAGGGGCCAGGTGCTGCCAGTTGCAAGACTGAGAACTCCTCTCCCTGCTGCTCCACCCCATTGCCTCTGCCCCACTCCAGGTCTCCTGACACTGTTAGTTCGTTTCCCTCCTCTGGCCCGTCTTCCTTTGCCCCATCCTGCCCCACCAGCAAAGCTGGCACCAGTCCCTCTATGATCCTGACTCAGCATAAAGCCCAAGCTCCTTAGGGTGGCAGAAAAGGGGCTTTGCATGCAGGCTCTACAGGTCCAACTGCACCCCTATACCCACCTGCCTGCAGCCCATGGTCTAGTCCTTCTTAACTCAACAGCACGAACCACATGTCAGGTACCGTCATTCCTCCCAGCCCTTTCACAGCTGTTCTGTCCACCCAAAATGCACTCCCCGGTCACTGCTGTGAACACCCTGCTCATCGTACAAGATCCACTGAAAACATGACTCCTCTGGGGAGTCCTGGGCGTACACACAGATCCACTAGGCCAGTGTTTCCCAAAGTATAGAGTCTGGAACGCCATCCATGACCTCCAATGTTGGAGGAAATCCCCCATCCTCCCTGCCTTTGCAAGGTCCATTAGCACACTACACATCACTGGCCCTAATAGTGTTGACTACGTTTTCCTAAGCTCTTTATTAACTCATTTAAGACCTACAACAACTTTATGAAGCAAATACTCTGATTATCCCCATTTTACAAAGGAGAAAACTGAGGGACAAAGACCCAAACTCCCATACACCCTATCTGTCCTGGACAAGTAATTGCTGACATCCACACCCCTTGCCTGCCCACCCCACTTCACACGCATTTGTGTCACAGCAAATTCCACATTTGTTCACGGGTCTGCCTCTCCCAACCACTCTCTGAGCTGATCAAGGGCAGAGGTTGGGTCTGAATTATCAATCATCTCACTACCCTCAGTGCCAAGTACACAGTAGGTGCTCAATAGTAACTTCTTGAAAGTAAGGCATCAGGGTGCCCACACAGGTTTTGGGGCAGTGCCCCTGCCCTCGCATTTGAGTCCCCTGCTCCAGCCTGCTGACCGTGGGTCAGTGAAGGCCGGGTAGTTAACTGACTGGCCTGGATAAGCTCACACTCCCAAGAGGCAGGGGTGGGTGGTGGGCAGCGAAGGCTCATGTGCTCATGTCCCAGGTGGGCTGGTCAGGGCTACGGCAGGGCATAAACAGGTGATTCCACCTGTGGGGGAGGGGAGCGGGCAGTGAGTTCTCAGTACCCACACTACAGACAATCACGGATACGAGAGGCACAGGGAGCTGCTCACGGAGAGGTGAACAGAGCAGGCAGTCCAGGAGACTTCCTGAAGGAAGGCCGCCCCAGCAGAGGGTGGGGCCCAGGTATGGGAGAGGCATTTGGGGGTGAGGAAGCGCCACACCGAGCACCTTAGCTCCGCTGAAACAGCAAGAAAAAGACTTCGGAGTCAGAGTCTGGAGGGCCGGTCAAGGGAACTGGAAAGCGCGGGAGGCAAAGACACCCCTGCATTCCCCCAGGGAGTGGGGTCTCCCGCTGCAGGTCTTAACCTAGAGGGTCTGTGGAATCAATTTTCTGAGTCTTGGCAAGCACTACTTTATGAACTAGATAGAATACAATAAAAAAGAGAGAATCACATATGGTAACAGTAAGCATTATTTTGTGAAACTTGTTTCAGATGTGTATGTATGCATGCACGGGCAGGCGTTCTCAGTCACCATATAAAAGGTATTTCTCATTATGGGTCATGATAAAAGACTCTCAAAAAACTTCGTTCTCCATGCGGTGCTTCCTAAACCTGGCTGCACCAAAGAAAGCACCTGGAAAGCCATTAAAACACATCTCCAGGCCCTAGACTTCCTGAGTCATGGATAGGTCTGGATACCCAATTCTTTCATCTCCCCAGTTTATCCTGATGAGTCCATCAGTGCTCTGCTGTTCAGGGGCTGCTGTTCCTAAAACATGGGAGCAAGACCAGCTAAATAATTTGTGGAGCACAGTGCAAAACAAAAATGCAGGCCCTCTCATTTAAAATGCTGGGGAAAACGTGTCATTAAAAGTACTAAACTACATAGCTTTTCCCCTCGCTTCTTAAGCGAGAGAGGGGCTTCCCCTCTCTCTTGACCTGTCATTTGTGCACTGTTTCACATGTGCTCCCTCGGGCACAGGCATATCGGCGGGGCAAATGCTGGCTCTCACAGGCACGTCTGCACCCTCCCTGCAGCTCCAAGGTGTGCAAGCATGCTTGTGTGCAACCTTTCCCACCGGCCACAGCACTAAAGCTCAGTACCCCACTTGGCACTGAGCTCAGCAGTGGGGAAGTCAGGCCGGGCCCTTCCTAAGGGCCCACCATCCTACAGCGGAGAGGTAACCCTCAAGGGTTCTGCCATCTCTGCTACAAGACACACTGGAAGCCAGGGTGACAAGAGGTTCTCCCTAGTCAGGTCACCCCGCTGAGCACTCTGTGGCACTGCCAGACCAGACCGGGGACTGCAGCCACCATGCCCCACTCCAGGATGTCACGGGGTGCATGCACCCAATCCCAACCCTCCCTGAACCCACAACCAGGGTCTAGCCAGAGGCAGAGGGTGGCAGCAGTCATAGGGCAGCGGTAGAGATGGGGAGGCCCAGGGGACCTAAGGTGCCAGACGGTGGGGGACAAACAGCTGAGAACCCCCGCAAGGAAGGGGTAGGAAGCAGTGAGAAGAAGCAATGAGAGGCGGGACATGGCACAGGCTGAGGATCAAGTCGCCATATGCTCCATTGTCCCATCAGACCTCACTTGCAAAGCACACATTTAAATATAACAGTATTGAGAATTTCAAAATGGTGAGCACAAGGCATTAAGTCTCAAGCATGGGACCCTGCTCAGCGTTAGGCCCTGGCCCCGGCACTGGTCAAATGGCTCTTGTTGGGGGCACCGAAGGGAGGAGGAAGGCTGGTTGGGGAAGAGGGGAGAGCAAAGCAGGAGAAGCCGGGGAAGGGAGAAGGGGGGAGGGCGAGTCCCAGTGCAGCAGCGTCACCATATTAGGGGCCAGGCCCTTTCCAAAACAACTTGCCAGAGAGTTTCCAAATGGAAATCAAAAAGCAGTCGCAAGTTCTGAATTCCATGCCATCACTTCTTAGAATCATCTGAAAATGGGTAAAAATCCTGAATATCAAACCAGAATATAGCTCTGTTTTGAAAAGAGCAGAAAAAAGTTCCAATGAACAGCCCTTGTGGCTTCCCTTCTGGTGCACCTTCTCATTTCTGAAAGGGGTCTGTATGTCCAGGACCACGGCATGACCATGCCGCAGGGACTAGAAAGTGACCCTTGGTAGGACCCACATCCGTTCTATATTCATGGCTCCGGTGGGTCTTTGGTGCACGCGATTTGCTTCACTCAACACAACTGGCAAAGCCCACCTCTATTTTGAGCCCTGGGCTGGGCCCCAACTGGGCAGCGGAGTGACGTCCCCCTTGGCACTCAGTTGACTGGGGCATGAAGAGCAGTTAAGGTAGAGAAGATAAGAGAAGAAAACATCTGAATGAAGACAATTTAACTGGGTCACTGGGATGCAGCCTTTATGACTGGGGACATTTGGGAAAAGGTCACTCAGCTGGCAAGGATTTGGGGTACCCTTGGCCTCACTCCATCCCAAGACCCACTCCACATCTCCCCAGAGGTGACAGTTACACGAGAACTGCCTTAAACCTGGGCAAGAGGAACCTCACCCTCTGCACTGTCTTTTCAAGGGCCCTACCCTGGCTCCCTTCTGTCCACATCCCTCCCCACAGGGCAAAGACGCTGTGGGGCCAAGGAGACGAGACCCCCAGAGCCCACAGCCCCCTTGCAGGCCAAGCGTAGGTATCCTGACTCAGTCCTGGGATTCCCTTCCCAAGCAACTGAGCCCAAGGTATGGCTAAGTGGCAGCTGTTAAGGTGAGGGGAGGAGCCGGGACTGGGGCTAGAGTGTCCACAGTGTGTGCATACCGGCGGCAGGGTAGGACAAGGAGGAAAGTGAAGGGTAACTCTGGCTGAGCCACTGGGGCCGGCACAAAATTCAAGGAAGCCAAGAGTTCTAAATGTGAATTTGGCCCCCTGGGTCATTAGGAGGGTGTATTTGTCAAGGTCAATGACAGAATAAATTTTAACAGTTTGTAAGCTTGATTTATAACTTTTAAATATTTAGACATATGGTATGTGGGCTTTCATCTGCACCCTAGCCCCTGGCCCCACGAATGTTAGGGGTGGCCCAGGCTTGCAGGTGGTATAGGCCAGGGAAGTCTGTGCTCACCCCCTCAAAGCCATTTTGACCCAGCACCATTAAATGGCTTCAAAATATACCTCCCAGGAAAAAGTGCTGGTGGGAATGCAAAATGACAGACCTCCTCTGGCGGATGACTTGGCACTAACAGAATTATGTATGCGTTTACCTTTCCACTCAGAAAACCCACTTTTTTAAAAAAACGTATACTGAAGACTCATTTGCCAAAGATATGAAACGAATAATGCACAATAACATATAATGTGGCATTATATGGGACAAAAGGTTAGAACAACACAATGTCTCTCGGTATGGGGCAAGCTGTATAAACTGTAGACATTCACAACCCACAGCAAGCACTATGGAGCTGTGGGAATGAATGCAGGAGACACGGAAAGTTCTGCACATGGGTGGTGCTGATGGTTGTGCAACACTGTGAATGCTTTTAACACCACTGAACTGTACACTGAGAGATGATTAAGATGGTAAATTTCATTACGTGTATTTTAACCACAATTTTTTAAATTGAGAAAAAAAAATGAATGCAGAAGGTATCTATGCCTTGATATAGAGCAGTCTCCACAGCACAGAGTAAAGCAAAAAAATCCAAGTGCAGGAGAGTACAGCCAGTACACCGCTTTTGTATAAGAAAAGGAGGCGGCAGATACACACGTGCTTACATTTTCAAAAAGAAACAATCAAAACACGGCTACCTACAAACAGTAGATAATAGTAAAATTATTTATGCAAGTATTCCAGTAATTAAATGAAAAAGAAATGTCGGAGTTAGACGAGAACCATTTTGCAGCCCTTAATGAAATAACGTTGTAGACCACGATCATCCACACATCACAAGAAGGAGCAATGACCAGACATTGTGGGATTCCTGAGATGCTTCTTGATGGAAGAATACTACACAACCAAAGAGGTAAGTTTGACAAAATAATAATAAAAGAGGGAGATGAGGAGGAGGAGGAGGAAGGGAGGGAAAAAAACCAAAATCCAATCAAGCCTCTCTATCCAATTTCTAGTTTTCTGGAAATACTGAGGACAGAAGAACATGTTAACAGGCACCATGAGAATACAGTGAACAAACTCCTGAACAAGGAAAACTCTATCAGGTCTAGTTTCTTCAACCAATAAATTGCAAGGAAAAGAGAGAGATAGAGAAGGAAACCTATAAACTGTGGTGCTCTGGTGAATGTTTAACGTCCAGGTCTCCAGAAAAAGACATAATGTCCTTCCATATTAGTCACCTCGGGCTGCCATAATGAAATATGATAAACATTTATTTCTCAGATCTAAAGGTTAGGCAGTCCAAAGAAAAGGTCCTGGCATATTCCATTCCTAGCGAGGACTCTCTTCCTGGCTTGGAGATGGCGGCCTTCTCTCCGTGTCTTAGCATGGCAGAGGGAAAAAGGTGGAGGTGGGGTGGGCGGAGGGGGGGTGTTGGTCCCTTTGGTCCTTCTTCCTCTTCATATTAAGACATTAATCCCATCATGAGGTCCCACCCTCCTGACCTCATCTGAACCTAATCACCTCCCAAAGGCCCCACTACCAAACACCATCGCACTGGGGGTAAGGCTTCAATATGCGAATTTTGAAGCAGCACAACATTCACTTTATAACACAGTCTGATATGATATGATATGATAAATTGGACCTAATATGAAGCATTCTTGCTCCCCCCCAAAAATGATATTAAGTCTAATCAAACCTTTACATCTAATCTCTGATATAGAAGAGATACAGGGAATAGAATATCAAATTAATTACACCACTTTGAAACAATCAGCCAAACCTAGAACATGGACATTTCTTCAGGACACTGGCCTTCTTCCAATAAGTCAACGTCACGGGGGGGAAAGCATTCCTTTTCAGGAGACAGGGCTCTTCCACATTAAAAGAGACTAAAGAGATACAACAACGACTAAGCGGACGGCTTCGATTCTGATTTGAACAAACTAACAATAAGGAAGTTTTTTTGGACAATTGAAGAAATGAATGTAAATTGGATTTTAGGTCCAATAACAAGGAATAAAAAGTAATAGTAGTAATGGCAGTAGCGAGGAATGACTGCAAGTTTGTTAGATGTGGTAACAGCCTGGTCTAGTGGTGAAGAAACAGGTGTGTATGGATATTACCGGTGAAATGAACACTGAGTCTGAGATTTGCTTTAAAATACTACACACACACACAAAAGGAGTATTTGGGGGTGGGTGAGATAAGGGTGGCAAATATAATGGCTGGCAAATTCCCCTGAGGGGACTTGAGGGTTCATTTTACTCTGCTTGGGTCAAGGCTTGAAAATATCCATTGAAAAAAATTTAAATACAATGTATTTAAATGTCCCCGAATCAACATGTTCAGCTTCAAAGAGAGCAATGGTTCTCTCTGATTTTGCCTCTCAAGGGACAACTGGCAGTTCTGGAGACACTTATGGTTGTCACAGTTGAGAGGTAGGGGTGAGCTGCTGACATGTAGTGGGTAGAGGACACGGTTGCTGCTGAACATTCCGTGATGCGCGGGGCAACCCCACAACAGACTATCCAGCCCACATATCCAGGTCACTGAGCTTGAGAAACCTTGAGATAAAGGTAAGCAGAGTATTCTAGGTGCTCGTGGAGGGCATCTAACTCATCAGCGAAAGGCATTCCACGCAAATGAAACAGCATATGCAAAGAAATGGAGGCGTGAGAAAAATAACTCATGCAGTATAGCTGATGTGGAGAGGTGGAAGATGGGTGGGTTTTTGAAAGACAGCCTTTAGATGTAATGCTGGAGTGGGTGGGCTTTATCATGAAGGCTGGGGCTGCAAATATATCACACCTGTCTCCACTTTCCTGTCCCATACTCACAGTGACATCACTTGTCACTTGAGTGACATCAAAATTCCATTGTCCTGGCGCTCTTTCCCACTGAGCCCAGACTCCGCCTCAGAATCCTTCTTGACACACTGACCTGGTCAGCTCCCATCAATCAGTGAGAGTTGACCTAAGAGTTACAAACCTGTCTGCCAAGCTGATGCAGGAGATGGTGGACCACCAAAAGGTTTTAAACAGGGTAAAGGCTTCTATGGCAGCTGCGAAAGGTCCGTTCATCAGGTGGCAGTGTGGAGAAGGAAGAGAGATCTTTATAGAACTACATACAGCAGGTCTCATTAGACAGCAGCAAAGTCAGCACTGCCAGTGAGCAATGGCTTTGATAAAACAGATTGACAGCCCTCCTGCCCCTCCACAGAAAGCTAGAAAGCCCTCTTAGGGGACCTTTCTAGGCAGCTGGGAGAGAAGGTCAAGAAGACAGGAAGTTGAGGGTGTCAGCAAGATCGAGGTTGGGTTGGAAAGGCCATGAAGGCAGGACAGACTGACAGACCAAAAGAAGACAGAGTGAGCAAAGACGAGGGTCAGCCATGTGAGTGAGGGAGAGAGGGACGAGAACAAAAAGGCTTGAGTTCAGAGCTTAAGATATTGAGATGTGAGTTTCTTCAGGGGAGCTTGCTTCCAAGGGAGATCAAGGAAAATGGGCAAGTTCCATGGCTGGTGTGGCTCAGTGTACTGAGCACAGGCCTGTGAACCAAAAGGTCGCTGGTTCAATTCCCAGTCAGGGCACATACCTGGGTTGTGGCCAGGTCCCCTCCCCAGGTGGGGGCGTGGGAGAGGCAACTGATAGGTCTTTCTCTCACACATTGATGTTTCTCTCCCTCTCTTCCCCTCTCTCTAAAAATAAATAAGATCAATTTTTTTAAGTGTTTAAAAAAAAAAAGAAAGTGGGTGGTGGAAAAAGAAAGTGGGGGAAGGAGAGGCCTAGAACACCGGGCATTGGTCACACATCTGAACATGTGGGTGCCCAAAATAATGGTGGAATGGGTATGGGGGGAGTGGACAGACTCAAAGGGTGCGGTGAGAATCACAAGGTCGCACAGATAAAGAACAGGCATGGAACAATGATTTGAGAGAAATTGTTATTCATTAGTATCAGCACCATGAAAGGTGTGACCTGGAGGGACAGCACCCAGTGCACTTTGATAACCTTCAGGAGCAGCCAGTCAGCTGGGCTGGAGGATGAGGGGTGGCCTCCAGCAAAAAGGGCTGGAGGGTGGCTGTATCAGCCGGAGAAGGGCCTGCACTGTGGCTAAACAACTTGGACTCTTCTGATCACAGTGAGGATGGCTGAGGGGTGAAGGCCAGGAGGAGTGAGTCAAATCTGCATTTTGCAAACCCAGCATCTGTGCATCCCGTTCTGCTCCCCACACCTTGTACACAGGCCCTTCCAGCAAGCCTCACACCCTGAACCTTTGTTTCCATGGGGTACTCATCAGGATATGGGCCCAGGGAGGTTAAAGAATATATGCAAGTTCACATTATTAATTAGGGGCAGAGCCAGAAGCCCCCACCCGACTGCAGTGAGAGCAGCAGTGGCCCTTAGACCCATAGAGAGGCCCTGCCCTGGGCCCTGCACTTGAGAGGATCCTGCTCTTTCCTCCTCTTGCTGCATCCTTCCCATGAAATGACAAGTGTATAGGGTCAAGAGGAAGTACCTACCCAACCCCCTGCCTCTTTCTAGACCCAGCTCTGGGAGCTCAGGTTCCCCACTCAAATGCCCCCAAGCCCAAATCCAGGGCCAGGTCTCCCAAGCCATCCTTCCAAGGCTAAGGGGTGTGGACTGAACTTGGACACGCAGGTTGAAGGGTTGGTAAGCCTGCGCATAGCCTCACAGTGTGAAAGGAATCCCCGGTAAAAGATGGGCCAGGGTCAGCTCTCTCGCTCAACATCTTCCAGAGCAGAATTCTAAGGCATCTAAGAACTCCTCATTGGAACCTGGCTTTCCAAGTCTTTGTGAAGGTATGCTCATCAAGGCTGGCGAGAAAACCTCCTTATTTAACCATCATTTAGATATTTAGCCCTACAGTAAGTGACTTCCATTTGTCCCTGGGCCTCAGGCCCTGTACAGGAGTAAGCGATTTATGGAACGAGCACTATTCTTTAGGGGAGAAGCAAAAAGCAACACTGTCCCCTGGCCCATGAACCCGCTCTCTGGGCATGTTGATTCCAACCTCTGCTGAAATCCAGCAGGTCCCGCAGCTCTTAGAGAAATCTTCTGATTTCTCTTAGAAGAATACTCTCTAAGAATTAATATAAAAACTTTATCTTTTATCTAAATTAAAACTTCTCCCTACTCCACCTAGGAGATGTGCACCACGGATGGGGTACAGGCCCTTCTCTGGTCTTATGCCTCGTGCCCTGAGTTGGTCGCCTGCTGCAGTTCTGGCCCCTGTCAGGATGGATATAGAGATGAAGCGGAGACAACAGACGAGGCCCTTAATAAATATCTGTGGGAGGGAGGGAGGAAGGGAAGGAGGGAGGGAGGGAGGGGAGGGAGGGAGATTTGCATACTTTAAAGAGTGTCGCAAATGTATTACCTTTACTAGGTTAGAATGGAAGAGCTGGGGCATTGGGGCAGGGAGCTGGGGGGCTCAGTCCTTAATGCAGCCCTCCAGTCAATTAATGTTGCATGTTCCTTCAGCTTTTATTTGGCATCTGAACGACTCTGGAAGATTCTACTGGAAACAGCCCTCTGAGGAATTAGGGTCCTTCTCTTTTTGCCAAAATAGCTTAAACGAAGGGCTTCTGAGCCCATGGAGGTGACCAGAGCAGAGCACTCCTGAGGAAGGCAATATGCCCCCAACATATGCCGGACCCAGACGCCTGGCCCAGGAGGGTAGGTACAGGTATATACACACAGAGAAAGAGATGAGAACCACGTCCAAAAATCAGATACCAACGGGGCAATACCATGAAATAAAGGAAGACTGTCAGAAACAGCTTTGCTGCTTTGCCTGTCAACTGAGACCAAGCCACTATAAACAAACGTACAAAGCCAAAGCTGTGAAGCGCACCATTCCAAACGCTGTCCCCATGCCCACTGCTTCTGAAGTTCTTGAATTTCAAGGACACAGGCCACTTGGGACTGATGAGACATAGGAACATGGGCTACCAGGCCAGCTGAAGCCTGTGATTCCACAGTGGGCTTTGCGCGGAAGGGCTCGGTCACACTCTGCAGCACCAGCCTCAAGATCTGGAACCTGCCCCAAGCCTCCTTAATGCCTCCTGGTGTCCTATTTGGGAATCTATTTTCCACAAATTCATCCAGATCCTCCCTGAACCTAATTATACCTTCTCCCTGCTCCCATCCTGATGGAAAGTGTTCTGGAAGATTACCACATTTGTTTGGGCCTGGTTTTATTTGTGCTAAAACAGTCCCTTCCAAGTTTCTGCAGAGATCCCCAAGCTTCAGCTCACCAAGCACTAGAACCCCCATCTCAATTCACTCACTCTCTTCATGGACTTAACATTTCACTCCTCTCACGGCGCATATTCCAGGCTGCAGGAGCCTTTTTTTTTCCCTTCCACCCTCTTTAATTACAAAAGTAATGCATGAATATACACTCTTTGTAAAACATGCAAACAAGACGCAGGCGGAGGGAAAAAAGAAATCAAAGTCCTCTTTTATTCTGTCCAGTCTCCCCACCCCAACCCCAGGTCTCTCCATATAGGTAACCATAGAAAATAGTTTCTGACAAACTTTTTTTCCAGGCACTTATATACCTAGACAAAGATCAGAATTTTTTTTTCATAAATGAGATCATGCTATACATATCATTCGGCAACATGAAAAGCTTATTTTTCAGACTATTCTCATATGGAATTACGCAGAGGCCACACTACTGCGGGCGTTTGGAGAATAGAAGCTTTGGGTAAGTATTTCCAAACAGAATGGGGGAAATAAAATTGCATGCAAGGTTTTCCAGAAGCATTTTTATAAGCTTTTCTGAGTCTTGCCTTATTCAGCCACTAAGTGTATGTTCTTCGCAGCACAAAATATCCCTGTCTCCTTCCTATTAGACATTGCCAGAATTCATCTTGGTCGCCCTCCCAAGTTTAGCAAATACCAGGAGGAGAAAAGACGTGGGGTCTGTCTCGTGCCTTCCTCCAGAGCAATAAGCATAATGGTGCCAGAACGCACAGGAGATCAGTCCCGAGTTACCACTAAATTGGGAGGCCTCTCTCTGGGCCTCAGTTTCCTCGTTTAAAGGAAAGACAATATTCCAATATTAAACCCTGGGTTCGTTTTAGGATCAAGAGGTGGATGCGTCCAATACAGGTTGTGCGTTCTAGAGAACTACTACAGCCATGTGAGTAGTAATTGGCATTAAATGGGGGAAAGCTAACTTCGAGTGAGTTGCACAAATGAGGCGTCTGGCAACTGTTACTTGTGTGCTTACGCGTTTTCCAGGAGAATTCAACCGCCTAGTGAGGAGACCCTGCCCTAACCTTAGCGGGGGTGGCCAGGGCGCCACCTGCCGGTGGAGGAGGAGGCAGCCGTGGGTCCCGACACCGCGGGCTCTGTGACCCGGCCCCTTCTCAGACCCACCGCGGATCCATTCGATCCCAGCCGGTTCCACGTCTCCAGGTGGCTGGGCGGCCGCAGCCGAGGCTCCTCCGCGGACCCCGCCCCAAAGACGCGACAGAATTGCCCCTCCGGTGCCCTTGGGCAGCCAGCGGGAGAGGCGGAGGACCTGGACAAGCGGCCTTGGCAACCCGGGAACCTGCTGCCCAACACAAAGCCGCGGTCGCGCAGGTGAGCGCGGCGGCGCCACGTGAGCCGGCGAACGTCCCGGGACTGAGCCATCCAACCCCGGCCAGCCGACGGCCGCCTCCCCCGGCCCTGCCTCAGGTTTCAGCCACCTCCACCCGAAGCCGGGAACCGAAGGGGAGGAGATTGGGAGAGCAAGGAAACTGTGGGCCCCGCACCTTTAGTCCCTCGGTCCCGCGCCTCCAGCCCCCACTGTCCTTGTCCCCAGGCATGGACCACCCTGCGACCCCAGCCCCAGACCTCGACTTCCCCGTGCCCCAGGCCCCGCCGCCTCGCTCCCCCAGCCCCCACTGTCCTTGTCTTCAGCCCTCGACCACCCCGCGTCCCCAGCCCCCAGTCCTCGACCGCCCGGCGCCCCCAGGCCCCGCCGGCCTCGATACTCACCGGCGACCCCCGTAGCCGCTGCCGGGGGAGCCGGCGCCCGGCTCGGGGTAGCCGTGCTGCTGCAGGGCTGCCGCCGGGAAGGGGTAGAGAAAGCCGGTGCCCAGCGCCGACCCGCAGAGGCAGCAGCACGCCCAGGGCAGAAGGAGAGCCAGCTTCATCTTGCGCGGCCGCCTGCGGGGACCCGCAGCCCCAGGCGGGAGGACAGTGGGGAGCTCACCAACGGCGAGGCGAACGCCCTGCCCCCGCCAGGAGAAGAGCGAGGGAGCTGGCGAGCGGAGCCCGGGTCCGAGCTGAAACTGTCTGGGGGGCGCCCACGCCTCTCCGGGGCCGCCTTTTAAAATTCAGTGAGGTGGGCTCTACGCCGTCAAAGGGGGCGTGGGGCTTTCTCATTAACCCTCGGCGGTCCGGGACCCAGGAGGCGGCAGTGGCCGCAGAGCTGGGGTCGAACTCCGCTGGGTGTCCCAGAACCCGAAAAGCCCTGAAAACCAGACCTTGCGCCAGGGTTCCCCCCACACACGCACTCTTCAGAACCTTCCAAACCAAACCTTCTCTGGTCCGCAAACGCTTGTGTAGCACGCACTCCTTGCCTGGCAATTTCTCCTGGGAAAGTTGTTTAAATCCCCACAACATTGCTCTATTAAGGCTCTCTCCATATTGGAGGTGGAAACTGAGGCTCAAAAACAGTAAGCCAGAAAAATACGCTCTCCTTGTCCAGGGTTTTTTGGACCAAACCATTGCACACCCAGTCTCCCCCTTTCACCTTCAACCTTTAGCTCCACAGCTTTCTCTTCAGGTGAGAAGTAGCTGGGAATGAGGGAAGCTCTCAGTTTGGGTGAGAATTGGTCCCTAGAATCTCAGGTGCATGAGGCATCCAATCTGGAACGATGCTGGGGAAGGTGTAATACATTCTCACCTTTTACAGATGAGAAGGCTGAGTCCCAGTTCACACATGAGCCCTCAGCCATAAGTTGGTCTTTTCTGGGCTGCAGGATCCCACAGCACCTTATCCTGCCTAAGAGACAGATGCAGCCTGAAATCCATCCTGTGCCTCCTTCCCCAAGTTGGGAGTCTTTTCTAGTTCTCCCAAAAGCAGCCTAGGGGCTGGCAGAGGCCCTGAGGCTGGTCCTGCCCGTGCTGACAGTGGGACAGCCTATAAAATACCCGTAGGGCTGGAAAGAAGGCGTCAAACACGGAAGCGCTTAAGGGACTGCCACGCTCCAGTGGCTTTGCCTTCTTGTTTGCATATTCCAATGTGTATGCGTATGTGGCCCTGGAGTACACATCCCAGGGTATCATACCCAACCTACTCCGCCCTCTCCCAAACTACCCATCCTTATCAACTCAGTTCCCTCAAATCCTGAGGGGGTCTTTTAAACAGAGCTTCCACGCTTCCCAAGTCCAGAGTCTCCATCTAGGAATCAGGATGGGTATAGCCCATCTCAGAGTGGACAGCCCCCTAATGGAAAACATAACTTGGACTTGGGACTGCTTCCTTCTTCTCGCTCTTCATCCCTCTCTCAAGGCCTAAAAGATTTGGAGAATTTTGGTTATCAAGGGATTTCCAGTGCCTCCCCCAAAAAGAATCTGAACTGTGCTTCTTGGGCAGTTGGCCAGCACACAATAAATGATGAGGTCATTCCCCCGACCCAGGAATTTGCAAGCATTCTGTCTTCCTCTTTCCCCTCCTTTACTTGCATAATGAGATCTTAAAGACCAGAAAATTCCACGTTGCTATGAATTGGCTTCATGCTGCAGACATTACAGTAAGGGAACAAGAAGTTTGCTTTTTATCTTAAATTCATTTTTCCAGTGCCAGAGGCTGCGCCCAAGCTAGAGGGACCAAGGAGAGGAAGGAAGAACACTACTCCATATATCACAGGATTCTTTGAGAACAGAAAGCTCTAGGAAAAGAATGAATACATCCCAGAAACTTCAGGACTGAGGCAGTTGTCCAAGTTCGGTCCTCCACGCCAGGACACTTAAGTTCATTCTGGCCCCACAAACATGTACCAAGAAATTTCCGTGTGTCCAGCATTGTGCCAGACACAGTGGAGGCTCTTAAAGAAGCAAGTAACATAGCTCTCACCCTCAAGGTGCTTCTACTATTCTTTAGGAAGGCATTAAAATGGCCTTTATTCTTCAAAAGACAGCAGGCAGTATGGACAAATGGTCTGCAAACAGGAGGTGGTTCCAGCAAGATGGTGAGAGATAAAACACAAAGATGCATAAAATCAAGAGATGTGTTATTACCCACACTACCCAGACCAAGAAGACCCAGGTTAGCTCCTGACTCCCCCACTAACTTACCGAGTGACCTGGAGTGAACAATGAAGAATGGATTGGCTTGTCTCTGAAGACCTTTCCAGTTCTGACCTTCTGTAGTTCATCTTTCCCTTCATCTCCACTCCTGTCTCCAAGGCAACGGTGGGATATACCCAACCTTACTAAATGGTCACTCCTGTAGGCAAGATTTTCAGCTGCAACACCCCCAGCAGGGCCACAGGAGCCAAGAAGAATGGAGAAAGATTCAGTGGCATCACACTGTAAACTTTCCCACTACCGCCCAGAACACCAGTTAGTAGAGTCCAACTTTAAGTAACAGCTGTGTGACCTTGGATAAGTTATTCAGCCTCTCTGAGCATCCTCATCTGTAAAACCATAATCATCATAATAATAATGGCACCTAATGTATGGACTTGATTTTCAAAAATTCAGTGAATTCACTTGAACTACTTGGAACTTTGTGCCTGACACATTGTAATGTTCAATAAGCTTAATTATTATTACCGAATGCTTGCAAGGTCTTGGCGAGGGATAGAATTAAAGAACACACCCTTCTTAAACCCCCAAGTGTTGGGGCAGCCAGTTGGCTCATACCTGGAAGTGCTCAGAGATTTCTCAAGACCTGGAGCCCCAGGATAACCTGATACCTCTTACTCCGTGGTCAACAATTTAAAATAAAACTTCCTTTTAAAATAGAAACTGCACTGAAATGTTATTGAGTAGGGTGCGTCATTTATGTTATTTTTCAATATAAGACACACTTGTGGTGGGCGGCAAGAGTGGGAAAGTTTGAGCAGCCCTGAAAAAACTGGCATAGCCGCGCCCTGGGAAGGTCTATCACGTTGTCAAATATTAGCCTCCCTGGTTGGCCTCTGATCAGCCCTGCACGTAGTGCTTGTCTCTATATTTCAAACTATGCCCATTGCACTCCCCAGATACATGTTAAAATCTCGGTAGAGGCAGAAACCATTGTTCCCGGGAGGCCAAGAAAGTGAGAATTAAAGGCTTGGAGCTGGGAACCCTGTTGCAGAGCTGGCACCTTCTTCCCCAACTCCTAAGTGACCTTTGCTGATCACCTAACCTCAGAAACCTCAATAAAATAAAAACGACAAATAAGAGTCGGGTGTGTTTCACTAAACCCTTACTTCCCCAAACACGGACAGGCAGGCGTTCTCAAAATCCAGATCTTCCAGATGAAGAGATGAGAGAAAAGGTGATTTTTCTGAGATCCTGTGCTCTCTCCTTTCTGTAAGTTCAAAGGCACCTTAGAACGGGGGTTGTTTCTACAAAGAGGGATCAGATTTCTTGGTGGAAGAAGACCAACCCACCCCCCATCACCACCAGAGAAGTGGGCTCTTCTGCAACTATGTTTCCAGGCCTTTCTGATAAGAAAAGATCAGTCAGCATCCTCTCCAGCAGACAAAAAGCAGATCTTCGCTTCTGCTGAAGTCAGCAGAGAGAGCCACTGAACAAAGAAGTAAATACTCATCAAGCTGGAGCCAAGGTAAATATTGACCTTCTGGCATGATAAATCCTCCTGTTAATCTAAAACAGAAATCCCCCCACCCTCCGGATTGCCCTATAGGACATGGACTCTGCAGTTCTCCTAGAAGTTCAGGGAAGCAATGTAGGAATAGAGTGATTTTCATACTGATTTCTCAAGCCATGTTCCCAGCTGTTCTGAAGCCAGGACCATACAGAAATGGGCTGGAGTTGACTCAAGGTAGTGGGAAGGTCACAACAGAAGGGCTTCTTTGTTTTGCTCCAAACTTGTGTTTGACCATTGCAAAATATAAACAGAACATAGATATTTTGGAGATAGACCCTGAATTTTCTTTACGTAGACACCACCAAAATTCCACCCAGACCCTATAAAAGGGAACACTTCTTTGCTCAGCATACCTACCAGCGTAAGCCTACCTGTTTGTCCAAACATTGCCAGTGAAATAGACATTCAGAAGACAGCAAAATAGGTGGCTATTACAAAATAGCCCATGATCTTAAACAGAAGTTTTTTGGGAAAAAAGTACTGAAAGCAAAACCTAAAAAACACTAAAAAATATGGAGTTTGCCCAATTGCCCATGCTGAAAGCCCAACTAAAATGTGATGATAAGAAGTTTGACTGCTGGCTAATGTAGCCACGGCTAAACAAATGCCTCCCTAGGAGCTTAACGAGATTACTTAGTGATAAATGATGAAAGGAGATATCTTAGTCTGCTCAGGCTGCTATAACAGCGTACCATTAATTGGGGAATTATAAACAACAGAAATTTATTTCTTACAGTTCTGGAGACTGGAAGTCTGAGATCAAGCCAACAGCAGGTTAAGTGTCAGGTGACAGCCTGCTTCCCAGTTCATAAACAGCTCTCTTTTCATTGTGTCCTCACATGGTGGAAGGGGTGAGGGAGCTCTCTACAGTCCCTTTTATAAGGGCACTAATCACATCTATGAGGACTCCACTCGTGTGACCTAATTACCTCCCAAAGGCCTGACCCTCTAATGCCATCATTTTGGGGATTAGGATCTCAACATATGCACTTAGGGTGGTGGGGGTTGAGGGGGAGATGAACAAACATTCAGCCCATTGCAGGGGGCTACAGCTATAGAACAAAAAAGCAGCAGCACCCGGGGATTTACAATACTGACTTTATAAGCTTTACCCTAGCACAGGCATGAAAGCAGCAGGGGGTTCAAACAATGAATCCACATAATGATGCCCCACCCAAAATGCACCAAGTTGAGGGTTTGTAGTGGAGGATCTGCCCAGGACTCCCCCGACCCAGCTCTCCACAACCCCTCCACTGCCCAGTTCTGCAGTTCAGCACTTGGGGTTCCTACCATAGAGCTGGTGGTAAAACAAGCCATCAGTGAGTGAAGGGGAGAGCTGCCAGGGCAGGCAGGGGCTGTGGTACGAGAGGGATATTGGACTTAGAAAAGGAAAGACTGGGGGAAGTGATCCAGCTTTTCCAAGCCATGCAGGAAAAAGGAATTTAACTTGTCTGAGCCCCAGGGATGAATTGGGGGACAATGGATGAAGGATGTCGACTGACTATAAGGAAGAACTTTGTAAAATGTTGGATTGAGCTGCAAGGCGGCAGGTGTGGGGATAGCAAGGGGCGAGTTCGCCACCACTAGAGGGATCCAGGCAAAGAGGGGGTTAACAACTGGTAGAAATGTTGTAGTTAAGCAGAAAGCACTACTGATGGTCCTTAGACTTAAGACTGTGATTCCAGACCCTAAAGGCAAGAAAGGGACCTAAACAACTGTAGAATTTCCCCCAAACAGGTATGAATAAGTATCATAAACTTTTCCGGTGCTCACCAACGTCTGAATCTTCTATCCACTCTGGACACGGAGAAGACCACCCTCAGAAGCCTCCTTTGCTGCTGGGCAGAGCCATGGGACCAGCTCTGGCCAATGGGCTATGAGCAGAAAGAACCCGTGACACTTCTGACCAAGAGAGAAGAGGGAGTATGGGTTCTCCAAGGCCTCTTAGTTCCTGTCGTAGCAAACCTTTCCCGGGCTGGACCCTTGTCAGCCTGGATCCCTGAGTACAGGAGATAACTCCCCCAACCCACTCCACCTTCTAACTAGCACTGGACATCTTTTGTTTTGAGATGTCAGTTGTCATCGCACCATCACACATGTGTGGTTTGGTGGCTTGGTGCAAAGTGGTCCTTTGCCCTGCAGAAGCTGTTAGAAAATGACCTCATGAGGGCAAGGTTGGACCTTTTGATGCTTATCCATCTGCATTTTTGCACAACCTAGGTCGTTTCCCAGCTGCGTCTTTCATTCTCACTGAGCAAACTCTCATCCATGACAAACCAAACTGCACAGGCCCTAGTGGTACCCAGTCAGGTTAGACACAATTTTGCCCCCAGTTGGACTTACAAGATCTTTAAGAAGGGAGCAGATAGACATTGTCCCTGGTGCCATATGATCCAAAGTTAACAGCTCAGAGGAGCAAGTGGAGGCTGAGAGTCTGGTGGTACTCTGAGCAGGAGCGTGAAAAAGGAGCAAAGGCAGGACTACATGCTGTGTTGAAAGGGCTGGGGAGTGGAATGCCTGAGAAGGAGCTCCCAACGCACCTGTGAGCGCACCAGGTACACGCACCAGGTACACGCATGTACCTGCAGGCACAAACGAGAGCTTGAGAGAGGCCATCTCCCAAAGGAGCTGTCCAAGTGAGTGAGGGCTCTGTGTTGTGATGCAATTTGTCCCCTGACACCTTTCTCCCACTACTCCTGACTCTAGCATTTCATCCTCACCGCCAGCTCCATCTGGAAGTCCAGGACTCATGCACAACCCATGAGGAGTAGTTGTTTGTGGGTCTTTGGGGGCCAGGCTCAGGCTAGAGGTGGCATCAGGAAGTCAAGATCCAAAGTCAGAGAGCTTGGGTTACAGACTCAGGGAGCAAAATCAAAGGTGTGTGCAAAAAACAGGCATGACAGGGAACCAGCCCTCCACCTGGGCGATCACCAACAGGGCAGTGCTGTGCCACTGTTGGTCCTATTGCTCTGAATGTCCCCATCCTCTGAGAGGCCGAGGCTGTTGTCGCAGACCACCCCTTGGACATCCGTGTCCTCGTCTTCCAGAGGCCTTCAAACTCAGCAGGTTAAGAGCTGAACTCCATTCTAAGGTCACTGCCTGCCCACACTTGTGCAAATTAAGGAAAGGTGCCCCCATTTTTTGGATGGCCACAGCTCCAGGCTACACGTCAGCACCCACTTGCCCCTCTGCAGAGATGAACAGGGCATCTTCATCCCCGTGGGCCAACCCTCACCCCACATGGATTTCTCCACCATTCATCCAGCACCCAGAATGAAATCCAGCTCGCCCTGCCCCATATCTGATGGGGTCTACAAGTCTCATCCATTCTAGATAACTCTTAGGTCCTTTCCCCACACACTCCCTCCCCTGTCAGCTCTCACGGCCACTGCCAAGGTGCCTGTTCCACCTGGCTTTTGTCAGGTCCTCTACGGGCTTTTGGAATAACTCCCCAAAAGGGGCTTGGCCTCCTGTGTCCTCTCCCTCTACCCTTTCTTCTGTGTGACCGCCAGAAAGTCCCTCCCAAAATACGGTGTGATCCCTTTACTCTCGGAAACAGACCTCTGCCGGCTCCCCATCCTCACCACTTTGACTGGGCACTTAAGTCCTCTACCACCATTTCCTGGCCTGTCTTCCTGCCCATCATCCCCCCCTTAAAAACACACACATTCCTCTCTCACCCTCTCCCCTTCCCTACACCCGCTCCCCATGATCTAGCCTCAGAGCAACACCAGGAATCCCCCAATGGGCCGAGATCTTCCCCATTGCCGTGGCTACACAGACCATTCCCTCTAATGCCCTTTGCTAGAGACGGAATGTTTCTGTCCCCTCCCACCCCATAATTCATATGTTGAAATCCTAATCCCTAATATGATGCTATTAGGTGGTGTGGCCTTTGGGAGGCACTTAGGTCACAAGGGTGGACCCCCCCAAATGGGATCAGTGCCCTTATAAAAGAGACCCCGCAGAGCTCCATCACCCTTTCTGCCCTAACAAGGGGAGATGTCTATGAACCAGGAAGCAAGTGCTCACCACATCACATCTCGCGGTGCCTTGATTTGGGACTTCCCAGCCTCCAGAACTGTGCAAAATAAATGCCTGTTGTTTATAAGTCCCCCAGTCTGTGGTATTCTGTTATAGCTGCTCTAACAAACTAAGACACTCTTCTGCTCTTGTTCTGCCTCTTCCTGGTGAGCCTTCTTCGGGATCCAGCTCTTCGCCAACCCCTCCATCAGGATTGATGCCCACCCTGTGCTCCCAGAGAGCTTTCCACAACCTTCTTTGTGGACCCACTTCTCTTTGCCATGCTTACTTCTTAACACATTTACCACCTTCCCCACAACACACTGCACGCACCAAGACCAAAGGTAACTTCTCACTCATCATGCCTCCTTGGACATAAAGATGACCTCAGGTGAAACTTAATAGCTATTAGCTGGATATCTGAGTAAATCAGTGAATTATTCAGTTCATTCCCCAAGCCCCCAGGAAGAGGATAGCCAGGGCCAAACTGCACTCCTAAGGGGTGGTGTCTGGAAGACATCCACTCAAGTGCTGGCTCCTGAGCAACACAATTGTGCTTCTTATTTCACGGTATGTGGCAAAGAAAAAGAGAGGACACAGATGAAAGTGTTCAGCAAGTCCTGTAGATGGTCAGACCAAAGAAGGAACTTATCATTCATTTTGAGGGGGACTGGTGCCTTCCCTACTCACATCTCTATCCAAAATTATTGAATTTAGCACTTAAGAATTGTCAGGTGTGATCCTTAAACCCCAAGTCCCCAGATAGCTTCATAAATATCAGCCCACCATCGCCTTATAAGGACTTACCATGGAGGTCTTTGCTATCCATAACCTAAAACGCCTTCCCTGTGCTCTTCAGAAGGCATGTTGTGCTGAAAACCAGACAGGAAAGCAGGCCATATTCCCTAAGGGGTGGCTTTGATACCAAGGCTCAGAAGAAAGAGAGAGAATGAAAGGTTGTTCCACTTGATAAAACCTTATTGCAATTTACTATTATGAAGTGTCTGTTTGAAGTTGAAACAAGTTCTAGATAAGCTCTTCATTGAGAAACCAGGGGAAAAAAGGGGGGGGGGGGGGAGGGGAGAGAAAGCAGTCAGACTAGAACTCTGATTAGAGAATCATTAATTAAGACCATGAAAGTCCTGTGGCTTTCCTTTGATTGGAAAAATGGAGGACTGCAGAATTAAAGGCTTTGGAGCGAAATCTTTTCATGCTAGAAGAGCCAAAAATTATTTCAAGGATTTTCAAATCAAGGCGTTATTAAAGCTAAGGTGTCGGCTGTAACCGGAAGACCCTGTCAATTTAATCAAAATCTTATGGGGGTGAGGGGGACAAAGTAAGCAAGCCATTTTGTTTCAAAGCCCCATGCAGCCGATTCCACTCAAAGGCACTTTCAGTCTGGTATGTGTGCTCTCCCTGGGCCCCCCAGAGGGACTCAGCCACGGGGAAGCAGCCCCGTAGCCCAGTACACACCTCCTGGGGCTACCCAGGGGTTGCTACCCATTCGTGTGGGTGTTGTGCTCAGGGTGCGGCGCCTGCCTGGTCCTGCTGGAGTCTCTCCCTGGTCTTCCTCTGGGGCCCCCAGACTCTCCAGCAAGCATTCAGGGCCAACAGGACCCAGCTTAACCATTTTCTACAGGGTGCTTAGAACAACTTTCTTAACCTCAGTTAAGAAACTTTCAGTTTCCTTCCCTCTCTGTAAGGTGGAAAGAATGTTCTCCCCTGGGGTCACTAGGAAAATTCATCCGTACAAACATTCCTACATGTAAAGTGAAAAAAGGACCTGGCGTGTAGAAGCTCAAGGTGTATTAGTTCACTCCCTCTCTGCAACCCATCCCTAAGTAGTAGCTTTCAAGAAAGATGGTTTCAGAATGCAAATTATGTCATTCCCTTCCAGGTCTTTCCAGAGGGTGCCCAGCATATGGATTTAACCTCACTTCAAGTCTGACACTCAGGCCAAAATGCCCTTTGGCTTTATCCCTTGTCCCAGCTGCTCTCCCTCTAACACCTGCAATGGCTCCCTGTTGTCTACAGAATAAAGTCTGAACTCTGGCAGTCAAAGCCCTTCACCACCTGGCCCCAACTATCTTTCTAAAATTATCTCTCACCGCTCCCTTTTACATACATAAATCTCAGAGCAAGCCATATTTACAGGGTTGGGAAAATGCAGCAGCTAAGATGAGACCGCACGTGGCTCGGTGCCCAGGACCCAGAGGCAAGTTGCACAGTTTCTGTCCCAGTTGGGAAGACAGATATGCAAACCCACAGGTATAAGCAGTATGACACTTGCTGAAACAGAAACACGCACAGGGTGTTTAGGAAGTGCCAGGAGAGAGGAACCTACTGCTAGATCAGCCTCTGGGGGTTTCAGACATCTCAGAAAAGACCTATGTGAGCTAAGTGTTAGGAATGAGTAGGAGTTCACCAGTGAGAAAATGAGGAGGGCATCAGAAGGGGGAACGGCCAGAGCAGAGAATGGCACAGAAGGCGGTCGAGCAGAGAGGATGCGGGGGAGGACAAAAAATAAGGCCATATAGCTGGACTGGCAGGGACACGTCATTAGGGGCTTAGGAGGCCAAAGCTGTCCCATTTGGGGGATGGAGCACCTCTGAAACAAGAAATAATCAGATTTGCATTTTGGGAACGTTTCTCTGGGTGCAGAAAGTAAAGCAAACAGGAGCAGGGAAGGTCAGAGGCTGGGAAAACCAGTTCATAGGCTCTTGCAGAGAAGTGTTAAGAGCAAAACTTAAAGATTAATGAACACAGTGATGAGGGAGCAGGTTAGAGAGAATCCAAAAAATCTGCTGACCAATTAGGCATGCACCATCACATACCGTAGCCACCAGCACATGTGGCCACTGAGCGCTTGAGATGCAGCTGGTCCAAAGTGAAATGTGCTGTAGGTATAGCGCACATGCCAGGTTTTGAAGATGTAGTACCAGAATTTTTTTTAAAAAGTAAAATATCTCACTAATAACTTTCATATTTCTTCTATGTTGAAATGATCATATCTTTATATATTGGGCTAAATAAAATTGTTAGAATTAATTTTCTTTAATTCTCTTAAATGTTTTTAATGTGACTATTAGAAACTTCAAAATCTTGCCCTGGCTGGCGTGGCTCAGTGGATTGGGTGCCAGCCTGCAAACCAAAGGGTCACCGGTTCAATTCCCAGTCAAGACATATGCCTGGGTGGTGGGCCAGGTCCTCAATAGGGGACATTTAAGAGGCAACCACACATTGATGTTTCTCTCCCTCTCTTTCTCCCTCCCTTCCCCTCTCTCTAAAAATAAATAAATAAACTCTTTTTTAAAAAGGGAGTTCATAATCTCATCTAAAACTTCCATTATATTTCTATTGGGCAGGGCTGGGTTAGCAGGACCACAGAGTGGGGAGGGGTAGCTTAGATGACTCTGGGTTCCTACCCAGAAGACAGGGTGATAATAATGGTGATAACGTGTGGTACACACAGCCCCAGCTTCCTGGATGCAGATACTGTCCCAAGCACCTTAACTATATTCTCTGTTATTTCTCCAAACAGTCTAATGAGATGGGTGACATTTTTATCTCCCTTTTACAGATGGGAAAACTAAGGCACAGACAGGTCATGGCAGAGCTGAGATGTGGGCCCAGGCAGTCTGACCCCAGGGTCCAGGCCCTTAGTCACTGCAAATACTGCCCACTTCTAGAAATGTCACGAACTGAGCCTAGCAATGGGGAAGCAGGCTGGCCAGGTGTAAAAAGGGAATTCACTTGGGGATTCATTGAATGTGGGGCCTCCAGGATGCCCAAGGAGATTTTGGGGGCAGAGGTCACGGAAGGGACAGACCTGGAGCTCAGGAGGCAAGCCCGTGCTGGAGACAGAGAGTGTGAAGCCATGGAGCCGATCGTGAGGAGCTCAGGAGGGGCGCAGCCAGGCTACTCCCCACTCAGCCTGCCCTGCGCTCCTGCCCGCCTCCCTCACCCTCTGACCCCGTCCCAACTTATATGGGATCACTAATTTGTTAATTCATTTGACAAATATTTATTGAGTGCCTAGGACATGCCAGGCGCTTAACTGTAAGAACTTCTTCATTGCAGCAGGACAATCGTTTGAAAGAAAAGCCCTAAAAAAACAGATTAAACTGGGGGAGGAAGAGATTTCTCTGCTTCATATAAAACTGTTGGAAGGGAATACACTATGTGTTCGGTGAGCAGGACAAACCAAGGCGTCGCTATCAGGACTCTTACGTTCTGTTCAGGGACTCTGGCAATAAACAAGAAAACAACAGGAATTCCATTTTTAAATGTCAGGTGTTAGGAGGGATGGAGAACCCTGTTTTAGGTTGAAAAGTAGGGGTTGGCCTCTGGGAAGAGGTGACATTGAAGGGGGCTTTAATGATATGAAGAAGTACAAGAAAAATACTAACCCAAAGAGAAAAAAAAATGGGTTTTGGAAAACCGCAATCATAGATAAAGCAAACATGTAATTTGGGGTCAAAAAAGATCCTCCAAAAATCACTGCGAGTGAGACCTCCAGACATTACATGCCTCACAGTGGGATTTAACAGGACCATTCATGAAGCATTCATGTCTAAAAAAGAAATGGAACCTCGGTCTAATGAAGCCTCTACATCTAACCATGAGTGTGTAGAAAACACAGAAGAGAGAAACAAATTAAACAACACCAGAAGGAAGCAATCAGCTAAGTCCAAACGCAGGACACTCTCTGAGCCAGTTGACCTGGTTTCTCCAAACATCAATGGCGTGAAGGGAAAAAAAAAAAAAGAAGGTGAGCTGTTATAAATTAAAACAGACTTACCAAACGCATTGGATTGGATCCTGGAATAGAAAAAGGACATTGGTGGAAAAACTGATGAAATATGAATAAACTCTGAAATTTAGTTAATAGTAGTGTACCAATATTAATTTCTTACTTTTGACAAATGCACCATTGTTGTGTAAGATATTAACATTAGGGAAAGCTGGCTGAAAATACACAGGAACTCCATATTAGTTTTGTAACTTTTCTGTAAATCTAAAACTATTACAAAATTAAAAGGTAATTTTAAAAAGTTAGAGAGATTAGAAAAGTATAACAGCCAGATACAGTGGGTGGCCTTTGTTTGGGCCCTGGTTTGAACAAATCAATTGTAAAACCATGTTAAAGGCAATCAGGGAAATTTAAATATGGACTGGATATTGGATGATATTAAGGAATTGCTGATCATTTTATTAGGTGTGATAATGACATGATGGTTATGCTTTTTAAAAAGTTCTTATCTGTTAAACATGTGTATGTACTGGTGAAATGACATGACGTCTGGGACTTGCTTTAAAATACTCCAGAAAAAAAGAAGATAAAAAAGAAGGCGATGGTAGATAAAATGAGACTGAAAATGGGTGATGATTGTTGAAACAGATGATGGGCATGCATTTTAAATTGTCTGTATTAACAAGTTAAGAAGAAAGAGGAGAGAAATGGGGAGGAGGAAGAGGAAGGAAGGGAAGTAGGGGAAGGGTGTCTGTGTGCACCCTTCCCTGTTAAGGGGTTTAGAGGCTTCCCTCTGAGATGGAACAGTCTGGCCACCAGCTTGCTTTGTTTCCCTGATTACAGCTCACCACCAAGTCACCAAGTGACATACTTTCCTCCATAATGATGGCACCACTAAGGTAGTGGTACAGGATAGTGCCGGGGATATGGGTCCTGGCATCACACCTGGCAGTCTTCGTTCAAATCCTAGATGGTCTCAGAAAGGTTAGTCTCTGTGCCTTGGTTCTACCTTCTGTATTACAGAAGGTAATAATAGTACCCAGCTATTAGGTTGTTGATACTTTTAAATGAGCCGACATGTGCAAAGTGCCTCAAGCTGGGTCCAGCACTAAGTAAGGACTCAGCATATGTAACCTGATTTCATCACCATGAACACAGATGGTTCTCCCCTCTTCCCTGCAATGCCTCACATTCCCCATCCACTACAACTTGGTGGCCAAAGCATTCCTGTCTCTTGCTTTCCAGCCTCTCCTTGGCTTTGTAACATATCCCATATGAATGTTAAGAATCGCCTCAAGACATTTGGCCAGAACTATGCCTTTTAGTTTTCACATGCTCCTAATTTTCAAATTAAATTCTCTTGTTTTCATGGTCTTTGTCACAAACAATTTGATTAATCCCCTTCACCACTTTGGGAGCCTTCAGTTGGGTCAAAGGGATCTTTTTTCAAATAAGAGCTTGCCAAACTTCTCCAGGCTTCCTTATAACTGGCTGATGACAGAATCAATGCGATGTTGATCCTCGATGCCCCATTTCCCAGAGGGCCTCATGCCTATTTGTTCTGTGGCACTGCATAGGTTCCCCTGCCATTGAAGTAAAAGAAAGAAAGCTTTTATGATCAGCTCTGCCATTCCGCAGCTCAGCACCCTACCAGCCTTTGCACTAGAGCTGTGCCATGGGCCAAAAGTTTGCAAGGGACGTTTACAGGAATCTTCTTCTGACATTAACCCCCATACACACACACTTGCTCTATGCAGGGCAGGTATTTAGCTAGTCAGGTATTTTACATTTGATGGCACTACCCAACACAATCAAACCACTTCCTGGTTCCTAATTTGTAGTGATCTGAAGTGCCTGTGTTTGCAACTTTTCATGCCTATGAAGAAAGACAGGTCTATGCAATAGCACTACTCTGGAGTTGGGCCAGGTTTGCATAGTTATAAAATCTGACAGTGATGGAGTTCTGCCCAAGTGCCTGGAACTGAGCTGAGTTCCTTAGGTGAGTTAGCACATTTATTCTCACAACAGTCCTACAAAGCAGGTGCTATCATTATGGCAATTTTACAGGCAAGGTAACTGAGGTACAAAGCAGCTAAGTAACTAGTTCCAGGTCATCCATCTGGGAGGTGGGAGAGCCAAGCTTTGAGCTCAGGCTGTCCAGCTGCAGAGCCTAAACTTCTTGCACACCCATCACTGCCTTGCACAGCTACCCACCCAACAACAGCCAGGGACGGCGCCACTCCAGTTTGTTGTGATGTTTTTCAGATGCCACTGAACTGATTGGGTCAAACTATTTTGTTGGTGGTGGTGGTGATGATAATGATAATGATGATGATGTTTGGTTTGTTGGTCGGCTAGTTGGTTGGTTGGCTGGTTTTACCCGAATGAATTAAAGTCTGGGTACTATGTGTCAAGTATCTTCAAGTCCATTATCTCACTTTATCTTCCTCTTCAATCCCATGACATACAGCTTACTATTCCTATTTTACAGAAGCTAAATATATATATATAAATATTATATATTAAATATTAAATATTTATATAAATATAAATATTTATATATATATTTACACTTACCTAAAGGCACATTGTTAGTATTTAAACAGAGTTCAGAAAGCCTGAGTTGCCAGTAACTATGGGTAAGAGCTTTCAGCTCATGGACTACCAGCCCCAAACATCCACCAAGATATCCAGAGAGCAGGCGGGAGCCACACTAGAGTGGGTCTCTCCCAGAGGCAACCGGAGGAAAGCCACAGGAAATCCGCATTCTGCTCCTTGTCGCATTGCCTTGTACTGTCCCAACTAGCAGGCATATGACATGAAGAAAACCCTCTTCCTTTCCACAACCTGCTATGAGATTGATTAGATAATGGTAGCAAAGTGTTTTGAAGGGAAGTGATGGAGGAAACACCCTGCGTTTGTTTTTGGATTGAATCCCAGGAGGCTTCAGACAAGATTAAAGCCAATGAATGGGTGTGCTCAGATTGCTGGGCTGCTTTGTGTGAGAAAGGAATTGTTTCCCAAAACGGGTCTCCAACTAGAGCTGCCAAAGTCACCCAGCTCTGCCCCACACCCAAACATATCTTCCTTCAGTTTGGCTGTCACACAAGGAAAAGGAAACTCACACAGTCGGTTCAACTACAGACAGGTCCATAAAATGTTGACATGTACTTAGACCTCAAAGTGTGCCTTAAGTGAAAAACAATTACCAAATGTTTTAGACCATGACCCTAATATGTAAGTTTTATCAGGTGCGAAAAAGAAAATGAGATGAATAGATGAGACATATTATCAAACCAGACAATTAAGATGGAAGGAACGTCCCCGGACTTTTAGTCCAACCCCACCCATGATCAAGTCTATTCTTTCCTCCCATCCTGCCTACCCCAGGGCCACCAGCCTATATCTGCACACCTATACTCACCGGGCAGGTTATATATGAATTATCAGTTGATGAGAAAGAGAAGAAACACATTGCAGAAGTTAGCTGATATTTTCAACATAAATAACCCTATCTCAAGCCACAGGTATCATTGGTTTGGCAACTCTTAAAGTTAGTTTTATAATATATTCCGTTGATAACACTCTAGAGAAACAGGGACTGCCATCCACTGCTGGTGGAAGTACTGTACAAAATGACACAGCCTTGACAGAGGGCAACTTAGTTCTATTTATTCAAAACAATAGTGCATATCCCTTGACCCAGCAATCCCATTTCTGGGGATTTATGCTACCTATACACCAACACACATCAGAATTGAGATATGTATAGTCTTAACTGCAACACGGTTTGCAACAGTATCATGCTGGAAAACACCAAGTGCACATCAAAATGGATCTGATTAAAGCATGGTACATCCACATAGTGGAATACTATGTAGCAGTAAAAAGGGAGATGAAAGCTCTTCATGTACAGATTTGGAAAGATCTCCAAGCTATACTGTCAGGTAAAGAAGAGAAAGGCATTAAACAGGATATATAGAATATGGTGCCTTTGTGCAATAAAGGGAGAAATAAGAGCATGTATTAATATATGCTTATATGAGAAAACAATGCAAAGCATATAAGAAACTAATAAAAGTGGTAATCTACCTGGTGGAGAAGGTAGGGAATGTGGTGGGAAAACAGTGGGAGAAAGGCTTCTTCAGGATTAATCTCTTTCTAACATTCTTATTTTGAACCATTTTGAATCTGTTACCTATTTTAAAACACAAACGAAACAAAATTTTGTCTTGAGTTTTATGGAAGAAAGTTAGTGAGCAAATATCAGGGTATCCTACTTGTCCCAAGCTCTCCTGAGTTTTCTCTCCTCCGTCCCCTCCACCATCCGGCCTTCCAGTGATCCAGCTCTGCTAGGAAATCTTCCATCACTCCCCACAGGAAGAGGAAACCTTGCCCTTCTCTCCCTTCTTGGGTGTTGCATTCTCCAGAGACTCAGGCTTTGTCCACAAGCCACGGGAGCCCTGGCTAGTCTGAGGGGAAAGTGGAGGAAGGCTTTGGGGGTCCCACTCCAGTTTCCCTACCAGCCAGGGTTGCAGCTGGTTCCCTCCCTGATTATTCACAGGTAAGCACCTGTCTCTATGTCAAAAAATAATTGTTTCAGGAGACAATGCAATCTAGTGTCATAAGAGGAAAAAATGTTCCTCCTGTCTTGGAGAAATGGTGAGCCCGGCATTTTTCTGCTAGGGCATTTTTATGCTTTCTGAGCCTGGCCTGGAGTACAGGCGCCACCACAAGAAAACAGCTGTTCACAGCTCCTTCCCCTGCCTCCCCCCACACCCTGTGCAGGGTGCCAGGCAGTGCAGGGTTTTCCTGACCACAGCTCTCCCGCCTGTGAACTGAAAGGGTTTTCCTGAACTTCATCGCACAATAATTATGCCTCCCAATACAGTTTATTGGCAAAAGGTTTAAGTATATGGTATTAAAACAACATAATCTGCAATCCATACCAAGTGGTAAAAACAAAGTCTATAAAGATAATTACACTTCTTGAAAGTGAAAAGATACATGTTCTGCCCTGGTCGGTGTGGCTCAGTTTGATAGAGCGTCATCCTGTAGCCAAAAGGTTGCGGGTTCAATTCCTGGTCAGGGCACATGCCCAGGTTGTGGGTTCCATCCCTGGTCCGGGCATGTCTGGGAGGTAACCAGTTGGTGTTTCTCAGTCCCATCAATATGTGTGTGTTTCTCTCTCTCTCTGTCTCTCTCCCTCTTTCTCTCCCCCACTTCCTCTCTCTAAAAAAATGTTTTAATACATTAACTAATATCAAGTGGTGGACTTCTGTACTAATCCTGTGTTTTGCTGACTCTGGAGAAACTGCCCCTCCCAGGACTATTCATAGAGACAATAAACTCATAGCCTGCTGAGCACAGTATTCATATGCAATAAATCAATCTTGAGTCCCTATCCCTATCATCTCCTTTCTCTGTCTATCGAACTGCCCTAATCACTCCAGGGCCAGGTGCCAAAAATTAGAGACAGCCCCAGAGCCCACTGAAATTATGCAAACTTGCCAAACCTAAACCTGCTAACTCTACCTTTCTCACTTCTTCCTGAGGAAACCACAGTAAAGGCTCTTGCCCACATTTTCCCCCTGATCCGTCTGCGTTGCGACCAAACTTGGTGCTTCCTCATGAGCGCCCCCCATGGCGGGGACATGCACCTCCTCCTGGGAATTGTAAATAACAGTCTTTTCAATGGCAGTCATCTCCTGATCTGCTGGACTTACCATACCTGAAGAGTAATCAAGCCTACATTTTAAAACAGCTTTATATAACAGTGGTATTTATTCAGAAAAGAAGGCTCTAGAATCACCTTGGTTAAATCTCAGATTAAATCCTGGCCCAAGAAAAGATAGTGCACCAAGTTTGAAACTGCATTAGGAAAGCAAGTCTTTTCATGAATGCATAAAGATAGCACACTCCATAATGCAGAATGTATCACAGTCATTCCTAGCTGTTGTCAGCTACAGTTTCATGTGCCTACATGATCTAATTTGCTCCTGAACATAAATGCAGGGTGGAAGGTGTATAAAAGAAGACTTCTTAAGGTAATGAGTGCAGTTGGAATTTGGAGCTGCTTGTTTAATGTACGCTAGCCTTCATTTTAAGCAAATACACAGAATTTGGAGCAAACTAAGTTGAAAGAGCAGGAAATTAGCTAACTTTAGCAAAAGTAAAATAGCTATACATAAAGAAATTTTAGCAGAAATATATCATGTGTTAGTCAGTGGCATTAAGTTATTTGTGATAGGTTAAACACATAATATATAAATGCTCTTCCCAAAAGAGAGAGAGAGAGAGGGAGAGAAAGGGAGAAAGGAAGGAAGGGAGGGAGGAAAGGAAGAAGGGGGGGAGGGAGAAAGGAAAGAATGGAAAGAAAGAAAGAAAGAAAGAAAGAAAGAAAGAAAGAAAGAAAGAAAGAAAGAAAGAAAGAAAGAAAGAAAGAAAGAAAAAGAGAAGGAGAGAGAGGGAGGGAGGGAGGGAGGGAGGGAGGAAGGAAGGAAGGAAGGAAGGAAGGAAGGAAGGAAGGAAGGAAGGAAGGAAGGAGAGGAAAAGAAAAGAAAAAGCAAAGGAAGACAATGAAGTTTTAATGTGCAAAAGGTATATACGATTGGTGTGATGGGAAAACTCTTGTGATCAGGGCTGTACAGAGAGTGATAGGAATGATCACAAAATGATTTGCAACCTGGAAATAAACAAAAATGTTTATAAAGGCCTGAGAGCATTAAAAGTGATGATAGCTACCAGACATCAACCACCTAATGTGCCAGTAATTGAGCTAAATTGCTTGTATGTCTCATTTCATTCGATCCTAACCACCCTATAGGATGTTTTAAAAGTCCCTTCTGGTTAGGTGGGAAACTAATGCTTTGTGTTAGTCAGCTATTGCTACATAACAAATTCCCCCAAGACTTAGCAACTTAAAGCAACAATAAACAGTTCTTATCTCATACAATTTCCATGGGTCAGGAATTTGGAAGTAGCTTAGCTGGGTGGTTCTGGCTCAGGATCCTTTCTTGAGGTTGTAGTCAGGATGTTGGCTAGGGTTGCATTCATCTGAATGCTTGACTGGAGATGGAGGACCGCCTCCAAGATGGTTCACTCACCATCTAGTTGGTAGGCAGGAGGCCTTAGTTTCTCACCACATGGAGCTCTCCACAGGGCTGCTTGTGTACTCAAGACACAGCAGCTGGCTTGCCCCAGGGTAACTGGTCAAAGAGATTGGAAAGCAGAAACTACAATGTCTTTTTATGACCCAGCCTCAGATTCACACATCCCTCAAATTCCTATTGGTTATAGAGGTCAGCCCTACTCAATGTGAGAGGGGACTACACAAAAAGCATAAATACCAAGACATAAAATTCATTGGGGCCATATTGGATACTGGCTTCCACTAAGCACAAGAGTTTAAGTAGCTTTTTAAAAATCGCTCCACTAATTTCAAATTCTGCCTTACTCCAAAATCAGTACTCTTTCTGCTGTACAATGCCTCCCCAAAGCCTGCATACAGGACACTGCCAAATGAAGACAAAAGGTCCTGGTTAAGCCACATCCCTGTTTCATTGCTTTTGCCAAAAGTTTTATCTTCAATCCGCTGGGAAATATTTTTTTATATTGAGAACATAGCTCAAGTTTTCTAATGGAAATTGATGAAAAATAATTTTACTTTATTGATTTTGCCCTAAACCAAACTTGCTGACTTCATCCCTGGCTAAAGCTTTTTTTTTTTTTTTTTTTTTAAATAAGGGATGCCTGTATTAATAGAGGACAAAATATTTCCAGGTTGCAAATCATTTTGTGATCATTCCTATTTTGGGGAGTTGAACTGAATAGTTCAGTTTTCTGTGTTGTATGAGGAGGTGATTGAAGGGCATTTTTATTCCCTTGAATAATAGAAAATCCATCATTTATTCTTTAGTAATAAAAACTGCATGTGTAAGAATTGGGACCATGGAAGGTCAACTCAAATTAAAGATTTTATGACTGGCGGTTATATTAAATCTTTTCAACAATTTATAGAAAGGATTTGAAATATGTCAAACATATTTCTTTAAGTTTTTTCAAGTGAAAGATTTTATTGCATTGAGTCACATAATCAGGAGAAAAATCACTCTGAGGTCATCCAGTCCTGGCCCCTGCCAATGTCATATTGCTCCCTTCAGGACCAAAGGCCGGGTATTAAGCTGTCTGAAGTCAACCTCTTCTAATTAAAATTAAAGTCATAAAGCAAAGTATTTCAATAATCTACAATAATAATAATCCCAAATTTATATAGTATATATATCCAAGAAATGTAAATCAGTTCACATTTTTTTATGTCTCTCACCTGGAAACAAAACCAAAGGGCCATGGCAAGTCTAAGGGAACATTCATTAACTTAAATATTTATAGAGTAAATGAATGTGTATGTGTGTCTGTGCATGTGTACTGGGAAAAAGGGAGAGGAAACTGACATTTATTGACCACCTACTGTATGCCAGGCTTTGAACTAGGTCCAGTGGACACAAACATGAATGAGACCCTTCAAGAAGCCATGGGTTGTTAAAGATGCAGCATCACCCAGCAGGATAAAGTAAATACAGGGCGTGAGGAAGCCCGGGCTCCGGACCCCACAGCTGGGGCAGGCTAAGAGAGACAAGGCCATTTCTGTGCATAGAGGAGACATGGCATCTTCTCACAGAAAGCACTGGAGCTGTTTGTAAAGCCTCGCGGTTCCTGCCTCCTCCCTGACATCAGTTTAGGGCTCGAACACATCACTTGCCTTTTAGTAAGAACTCCAATTGTAAATTAAAATAAGATTATAATGGGAAGGCACTTGAGGAGGTGAAAAGCACCGTATAGGTTCATCTCCCATCTAGAGGAGGAACTCCCTGGGGGCAGGGACCATGGAGATCCATCTTGGAACCCAGCGCACACCCAAGCACCCAGCACAGGTTCTCCCAAAGCTCCAGGCAGAGATCTAAGTAGATGCTTCATGTCAAAAAGAAGGAGGAGGCAAAATTCCCTCAAATTTTTCCAGATGTGAAAAGGAACAACTTTTTCGAGATTCCCTGGACTTTTGAAACTTTTAATTTTTAAATACATACAAAGGAATGTGTATAACATTTGACGGTTATGAAGTAATATTAATAAAATAACCACCTGGGAACATTTAATGGTGCCAAAAAGTAAGAAAGAGCTCACAGAAGGACAGAGAGATTTCAAAAGGACACAGAAACCAGTTTAAAATTTTTCCCAATGACTAAATCAAGGACAATTTGAGCATCAAAGTAAACAATGATGGTAACAAATTACGGCTGATCCTTGAACAACGTGGGGGGTTAGCAGTGCCCACTTCCAGTTTGTCAAAAATCTTCATGTAACTTTTGACTGCCCCAAAACCCAACTACCCTCAGTATCTGCATGGGATTGGTTCTAAGATCCCCTGCCAATGCCCAAATTGCAGATGTTCAAGTCCACTATATAAAATGGCACAGATCAATGCATATGGTCAGCCCTCTGCATCCTCAGACTCCCAAATGCTGATATATAAAGGATCCACGGACAAAGCCAAAGGGGGTAGGATTGAGGGTGAGGGTGGGAGGTGAGGGTTGGGGATAATGGTGGTGGTAAAATGGTGACAATTGTACTTGAACAACGATAAAAAATGCAAAAAAAAGAGAAAATAGTACAAGTATTTATTGAAAAAAAATCTACTAGTAAGTGGATCCCTACAGTTCAAAACCCATGTTGTTCAAGGGTCAACTGCATACCCAAGTGAACAAATTAGGAAACCAGGGACCAGGGAACACACACACACACACACACAGAGAGAGAGAGAGAATATGACCCAGCAATTTCACTCCTAAGCATGTATTTGCCAAAGAGAAATGAAAATGTATGTCCACACAAAGCTTTATTTCTAACAGCTGTGTTTATAATAGTAAAAAACTAGAAACAGCCCAAGCCAAATGTCAGTCAACAGGAGAAGGGATCAACAAATGATGGTATATTTCTGTGTGGAATACTACTCAGCAATAAAAAGGAATGAACTATTGATATACACAAAATGTATAAATATTAAAAATATTATCTTGAGTGAAAGAAGCCAGACACAAGAAAGTAAATGTTGTGTGGTTTCATTTATATGAAATTCTAGAACAGGCAAAACTAAGCTATAGTGACAAAATGTATAACCCCCTACCCCTACCCCTAGGGCCAGGGGTAGGAGGGAGTTGACTGTAAAGAAACATGAGAACTTATTGGGTGAGTAAAACAGTAGTTATATGAGTCTATACATCTTTTAAAACTCAAAGAACACCTAAAATAGGCATAATTTGATATATGTTTATGCTTAAATTTAGTTATAACTTAATAATGTTGATTTTTTTTTAAAAGGAAAGACTCAACTGACAGTGTTCTTCTCTCTTTTTCTTTTCTTAATTGCAGGCATGATGTCTGGAGGCACAGCAGCTACCTTTTGACTAAGAGGTAATAAGCATGAGGACAAAGACTAAACCTAAAGATAACAGAGGGGAAAAAAAAGGTGAAAAGAGCCATTTTCCACTCCCTGTGCCTGAGGCCATTTTTGAACCGCCACGCTACCCCTAGACCATCAAGCTCCAGACCTTTTTGTTGCCACTGTTACAGGGTTTTCAAACAAATTAATTCCCAATCAAAATACAAAACCTCACCATCCAGATTATTTTCACTCCATCTTCACTTTCCATCAACTGAGAACGCATTCCTCCTCCTTCTCCAGACCCCCAAATCAAGGATTTAAGCACATAATCTTCAAGTTGCATTTTGAAAATGGGGGCTAAGTGAAATTAATTATGCTGATCCTCAATATTACTATGACTGTCTTAGTCAAGATGACATCACGGCAAATCCGAAGGGCTGTGAAGAGTTGGAAGAACAGTCTGAGAAATAGCACAGAAGCCTTGAGAGATGATGAGTAGATGGAGGGAAGGATCCATAATAGATATGCACGGGAATGAGGCTGGATAGGCAGGTAGTGGCCAATTTATGCAGGGCTTTTAAGCATTATACTTGTCTAGTGTCATAAACCAATTACTTCTATATCTGATAAAATAGGCAGTATCATTGATTAGTAAATGTTAACATATTAAATAAGCCATGTCTAATTAGACTTCTAAACTATTTTTAATATACTACGTTTTCACCTCCATCATCTTATAATTATACACTCTTTTACATCCTTTAAATAGTTACCCTAAGTATTTGAAGCATGCATTCTAGACTTATCAAAGTCTAGTATTAATTCGGACCATCACTCTTTCCCTGAACTTTGCAAGGAAATCAGAATACTTTAACTCAATTTTCCCAGTTTCTGACTTATATTTTATTATATAAATATATATAGCATATTTTAATGCATTATAGTATATGTAATCTATTTGTTTTATAGCTCATATATTTAGTTACATTAGTGCAAATCTAATATAAAAAATAAAAAAAATTAAATCCAGTAAGATATTATTATACAGTCAATATTTATTAAGTTTATCCAGATATTTACATTTTCAGTGCTCTTCATTTATGTCCAGACTTCTACCTAGATCATTTTCCTTCTGCCTAAAAGACACTCATTATTATTTCCTTTAGAGCAGACATGCTAGCAACCAACATTTTGATTATTTGAAACTATTTATTTCGGCTCATTCTTGAAGGATCTTTTTGCTACATATAGAACTCTTTTTTTCTTTTTTTATTATATTTTATTGATTATGTTATTACAGTTGTCCTAGTTTTCTCCCTTTGCCCCTTCTACGCAGCTCCCCACACTCCCTCAGACAATCCTCACCCCTTTCTTCATGTCCATGGGTCATGCGTATAAGTTCTTTGGCTGCTCCATTTCCTATTCTGTACTTTCCTTCCCCGTGGCTATTCTCTAACTACATGTTTGTACTTCTTAATCTTACCTCCTCACCCTTTCCACCAAACCCCTCTCCATCCAGCAACCATCAAAACACTCTCCATATCTATGATTCTGACTCTGTTCTTCCTGTTTGCTAGTTTGTTTTTTAAGATTCAGTTGTTGATAGATATATATTTATTGCCATTTTATTGTTCATGGTTTTGATCTTCTTTTTCTTAAATAAGTCCCCTCAATATTTCATACAATAGTGGTTTGGTGATGATGAACTCCTTTAGCTTTTCCTTGTCTGGAATGTTCTTTATATGCCCTTCAATTCTAAATGATAGCTTTGCTGGGTAGAGCAATCTTGGCTGTAGGTCCCTGGTTTTCATAACTTTGAATATTTCTTGTCAATCCTTTCTAGCCTGCAAAGTTTCTTTTGAGAAACCAGCTGACAGTCTTATGGGAACTCCCCTGTAGGTAACTAACTGCTTTTCTCTTGCTGCTTTTAAGATTTTCTCTTTACCTTTAAACTTTGGCATTTTAATTATGGTATATATTGGAGTGGGCTTGTTTGCATCCATCTGGTTTAAGGCTCTCTGTGCTTCCTGGACTTGCATGTCTATTTCCTTCACCAAATTAGGGAAGTTTTCTTTCATTATTTTTGCTCTTTCTCTTCTCCTTCTGGCACTCTTATGATGTGAATTTTGGGCCTCTTGAAGTTGTCCCAGAGGCTGCTTACACTAGCCTCATTTTGGGGGGATTCCTTTTTATTCTTGTGGTTCTAATTGGTTGTTTTTTGCTTCCTTATGTTCCATATTATAGATTTGATTCTCAGCTTCATCCACTCTACTGTTGATTCCCTGTAAATTTTTCTTTCTTTTAATTAGTGTATCCTTCATTTCTAACCAAATATTTTTTTATACTGTTGAGGTACTAAGGTTCTTGAGCATCCTTATAATCCATGTTTTGAACTCTGTATCTGATAGATTGCTCATCTCCATTTTGTTTAGTTCTTTATCTGGAGTTTTGATCTATTATTTTATTTGGACAATGTTTCTTTGTCTCCTTATTTTGGCAGCCTCCCTGTGTTTGTTTCTATGTATTAGGTAGAGCTGCTATGACTCCCTGTTTTGGTAGTATGGCCTGATATAGTAGGTGTGCTGTAGGGTTCAGTGACCCTATCGCCCAAGCTGGATACTCAAGATGTTCCCTCCATGTGGGCTGAGTACACCCTCCTCTGGTAATTAAGCCTTAATTGCTGTTGGTAGGTCAATGGGAGGGATTTACCCAGTCAGTCAGCTACAAGGACTGGCTATGACCGCTGACCACCAGCCTCTGCCCTCCGTGTAGGAACAGCTGTGCAGGGGCAGTGTGGAGGTGCTCCAGCGTGGCCTGTAGCTGTCTACTGGCTGCACAGGCTCTGGGGTTTCCCAGGTGGTGCAGGTCAATGTCAGCCACCACCAGTGTTCCACCCAGGGCTACCTAGCATGAACTACAAAGCAATCTGTAGATGGCTGCTACTTGTGCTGGGCTTGGAGATTCCCAGGTGAAGCCAAGCTGTGAACTTAGACTGGCTGCTGCCAGTGCTAGGCCTGGGCTTCTTAGCAAGAGGTATTGGTACTGGGGGGCTCCCTGAGGCCAGCTGCTGCTTATCTGAGAGGATTTAGGACAATGTGAAGCATAAGACAAGACCAGCCATTCATATGGAAAAGCTACTAGTAACAGTTTGGGTGGGCCCATAAGTTGGGTGGGGTGGGGCCTCTGAGAATCACCCAGGTGGGACTAATAGTGTAAGCCAGTTTGATGGAGTCTCAGATATGGCACCTACCTGCCAGCTCTGTGTGGGGACTATTCAGAAAAGGAACAATGGCCTCTGCCTACCATCCTGTCTGGGAGAAAGCTGTCCCCCAGCTTTCATCCAGATGTCAGCCACTTCAGTTCCTTGCTGTATGCCACTGGTACCTTGCAAGCAGCTATACTGTGCTGCAGCTCAGAGGGAGTGAGTCTAACTAAGTCCATGCGTGGGTCCTTTAAGAGAAAATGTTTGGGAATCCAGCAGTTTCTTCCACTGACTCAATCCCTGCTCATTTTTATAGCCATAAGTTATGGGGACTTATCTTCCTGGCACTGGAACCTTGGGCTAAGGGGCATGGTGTAGAGCTGGGACCCCTTGCTCCCAAGATATCCCTCCCAAATTTTTATCCAACATATATGGGTGTGGGGCCAGCCTGTTCCTCATCTCTGTATCTCTGCCCCTCCTACCAGTCTGGATGGATGTAAGTTTCTTTAATTCCATAGTTGTTGGACTTGTATTCAACTCAACTTACCATTTTGAGTGATGGCTGTTCTATAGTTTAATTGTAATTTTAATATTATTGTTTGAGGAGGTGAGCCATGTTTACCTACGCCTCAATCTTGACTGGAAGACCCATACAGAACACTAACTAATCTGACTGTTATTTTCATTCAGTGCTTTAAAAGAATTGTCTTCTGGCTTACATTGCTTATGTTGAGAAGTCAGCTGAAAGTCTTGTTGTTTGCACTTTTGAAGACAATGTGTCTTCTTTTCTCTGGCTAAGTTTAAAATCTTTTCTTTGAATTTGGTTTCAGCAGCTTTACTGTTTGTGACAAAGTATAGTTTTCTTGTTATTTATCCTTCTCGGATTTTATTTGGGGTCTTTAAGTAATCTGTGGTTTAATATCATTCATCAGTTTTGATAAAATCTCAGCCGTGAGTTCTTTTGGCATAACTGCACCCTTTTCCCTCTCTTTCTGAGACTCCAGCTAAACATTTTCTACAGCTTTTCACTATATCTTCTACATATTTTTCCTCTCTTTTGATTTTCCATTCTTTTTTCTCTCAGTGCTTCAGTCTGGATATTTTCCGATTGTTTTTGTTTTTGTTTTTGTTTTTTAAGATTGTACTTATTTACTTTTAAGAGAGAGAAAGGTAGGAAGAGAGGGAGAGAAACATCAATGCATGGTTGCCTCTTGTATGCCCCCAACTGGGGACCTGGCCACAACCCAGGAATGTCCCCTGACTGGGAATAGAACCGGAAACCCTTTCGTTCTCAGGCCAGCACTCAATCCACTGATCCATGGCTGAATATTTTCTTCTGATCTATCTTCCTTGTCACTAATTCACTCTTCAGTCTTTCCAGTTGGCTGTTAAGTTTGCTTATTTCTTTATTTCATAACCTTGGTTTTTAAAATGTTTTTCAGTTTATAGAGTTTCTGTTTTTGTATCTTTTATTTATGGATATATATTATATAAATTTAAATATATATTTCTATCATTTTGGGTTTTCTACTAAAATTCTCAATCTTATTTTTGTCTCCTTAATCATACATTTTTTAAACTCTATTTTTATGTAGTATACTAAACATAGAAGGTATATTTATTTTTAAGCCTGTGTCTGATCATTCAATAACCTGGGGTCCTTCTTTGTTATTTATATATTTTTTCTTTCTGTGCCACTTTGTCTTTCATGTGTCTACTTTCATTAGGCTGTACATGGTAAATACAAAATTGTATAAATAATTTACGACCCATGATGATGTATCTTTCTCCAGAAAGGATTTATGTTTCCTTTGCCCACATTCCTGGGTCACTCACAATCTTGGATCACCTTTGCACAGACACAAGAATTATGAAGACTTGAGACTAAGTCACAGTGCCTGTCAGGACTTTATTACTGCCACTGTATCTTGATCTTGGGGTGAAGCCCTTCAGGAACTTAACCCCAAATGGTGAAAGTTCTTCAGTGCCCTTCCCCATTTGGCACACCTTAGTCTCCATTCCATGGCCCCATGGCCCAAGAAGTTCTATTGCACAGTCTTTCAGCCCCCTGACCATCCCCTCTGAAACAGGCAAAGACATCCAAGGGAAATCCAGCCCCAAACCTGGGACTTCTCTCCTTTGGCTTTCATTCTCCTCTGATCCTGATCAGGTAAAACTTCACTGTTCTGTTCTTTCTCTGGTTCCTCCAGGCAAATAATTTTTATATATTTTAGCTGTTTTATTTGTTACATAGTAAAAGGGTTGGAACAAATTACACAGACTGTCTTTACAGAAAGCATGAACTCCTCCTTGTAATTAATAGGTACATTTAAAATGGCAATGGTTTTTTCTTTATGAAAAATTATTATTAAATTGTCAGTGTTTCAGAATCGGCTTCTGAAATGGCCCCAAATGATGTACACATCTTGGTATTCACATCCTTATGTAATCCCCTCTATTCATTGTGCTGGATCTAATGACTTACTTCTAAGGAATATAAAATGGCAAATGTGATGGGATGCCATTTCTAAGTTTAGGTTACAAAGAGGCTATGATTTCCATCTTGCTCACCCTCCCTTGTTCTCTCATTTACTCTCTCCAGTAGAAGCCAGCTGCCATATTATAAGCCACCCTGTGGAGAGGCTTATGTAGCAAGAAAATGAAGGTGGTCCCTGGCCAATAGCTAGAAAGGAACTGGGACTCGCAGGAACTGGATCCTACCAAAAACCAGAAGAGTGGTCTTGGAAGTAGATCTTCCCCTACTCAAGCCATAAGGTGGCTGCAGCCTTAGCCAATACCTTGATTAAAGCCTACTGACAAACTCTAAGTCAGAGACACTACTAGATCATGCCAAGATTTCTGACCCCACAGAAATTGTGAGATATAAATGCTTATTGTTTTAAGGCACTAAGTTATATAACAATAGAAAACTATTACACCTCCCATTCCCTTTTTAACCTATAGTCAGATTTTCTTCCTCATCACTCTACTGAGACCATTTAGCAAGATCACTAACTATCGTGAAAATATATATTATTGACAAAAATTAATGCTGGTGAAATATTGTTAAAACACACAAGTGCAAAGTAATCTGACAATAGTTATTAATGTTCAAAACACACATATCCCTTGACCCTGCAATCCTCTCCCTGTTTCATAGATTCCATAGAGGTAAAGGCACCAGTACGTAAAGCCATACATTGCTTTTAGTGCCCCTAAACTATAATGTCCATCATTAAGAAAATGTCTGAATAACTGTAGTATATCCAGACTATAAATAAATTGCATACAACCTTAAAAACTGTAATAGAACTACAACAAATCACTTGGAGCAAGCTATTGTTAAATAAAGAAAGCAAAATACAAAATAATATTTAGGACACGATCCCACCTTTGTAAAACAATGACCAAAAAGTGTGCGTGTGCGTGTGTGTGTTGAAACACTTGAAGCTGAACCAGGTAGTCTTATTTATTTGAACAACTTTATTCTTCCTCCCAATGGTTTCCTTCCCCACCCCTCAGATGAAATTTCAGGCACTTGCCATAACTTTTCAGTCAATCCCAGGTAACAATAAGTCCCCCTAGCACCTTGAGCTCCAAGAATAATCTCTTTTATTGAAAATGTCCTGTTCACTATAGTAATCAAAACTCCGTTTTATTCAAAGTTGAAGCCACTACCACCCTCTGCTCCAGCCCCGCCCTCAGCCCCAGGCCAGCTGCAGGTTGACAGGACTGAAGGAGAAAGACGTGGCCATCTTCTTTCCTCTTTGTTAGTCTCGATCTTCCACTTTTGCTCCCCCAACTCTCACTCTGGGCTACTTCAGGCTATTCCACAGTTGGGTTTGGGGTGAGGTAGGAGAAGGAGAGAGAAGGGAGAGAAAAGGTCTTATTTAACAGGTGCAGATATGACCCAGCACTAGTGCCCTCTGGCATCAGTAGATGCCCCATGCTGATTTGTATAGCATTGGGGAACTTTCGAGGGTTCATGGAGCCTTCACGACACAGGCTCAGTCTACTGCTTCCTTATAGGGTCCTCCCTCGAAGTAAAGGCTTGCAATGTCCTCCCTAAACCCAGGAATCCTGTAGTCCACCTTCTCTGGGAAGCTCACCTCTTCCAGGGGGTTCTCACAGGCAAAATCCAAAATGGCCCAAAGCCCACTCCCTCCCACCTCAGGTCCTTAGGGAAAGCTCTTGTATCCTTGGCAACTCCCAGTGGATCCTCTTTCTTTCCCTACTCTCTTGCCTTGGACCAGATCTCCCTACAGCTTCTCAAGCCTGTTTTCATGTTGCCCAAATTCCAGGGGCCAAAGGTTCTTTGAAGCCCCATTTCTCAATTGACCCAAGATGAGCAAACAGCATACTCTCCAAAGAATCCATAGAAATTCTCCCTCTCTCTCCTCAACCTCATGACTCTTGATAACTTCCAGGTGATGTGCTAAGTCCTACAGAAATGGACTAGAATCTGGAAGACACTTAACATGTTTTGTAAGCCTTTAAAGCCTCAGCCAAAATCAGGAGAGTCACGTTTTGGCAACTGTTACAGATCTGTATATATACAGAGCTATGTAGAATGGGGATATATAAGACATATGAAAAAAATATTGAAACACTCATCCAAGGTTGTTAGCATGGACTCCCTGAATGGGGTTTACCCATTGTCTGTCTCTTCACTGGAAAAAAAACTTCAAGTAATAAGAAGGGAAGGGGAGGTCAAGGGTGAGGTAAGGAAGCCAAAGAAAAAGAAATAGATTGCACCAGCCTGGCTGGGTGGCCCAGTAGGTTGGAGCATCTTCCTGTATATCAAAAGCTTGCGGCTTTGATCCCTGGTCAGGGCACATACCTAGGTTGTGGGTTTGATCCCGGTTGGGGTGCATACAAGAGGCATTTGAAACTGATCAATGTTTTATTCTCACATCAATGTCTCGATGTCTCTCTCTCTCTCTCTCTCTCTCCCCTTCTCTCTAAAATTCCGTGAACATGTCCTCGAATGAGAATTCAAAAATAAAAAATTTTTAAAAGATATTAGTGAAAAGTATTTTTTTTTAATGATCAAGAACTTCCATCTTACCACATTCAATGGTTAATTCTTGGTTACCTTCCTTGACCTCATTGGATCCCTTAGAAGCCTTTGATAAAAGGGACCATTCCCTCGCCTGCAACACTGTCTGTCCTCACTTGACTTGCATGATGCTATCACTCCTAGTTTTCCTTGCACCTCTCTGGATGTTCTCTTTCAGCCTTCTGCGCTGGACTGTCCTCTAAATAGCAGAGTGTCCCAGGCACTCTCTGTCTACACTTAATCTTCCCTGCCTACACTTACTCCCTACTTGTTCTGTCTGGTCCATGGTTTTAATGGTACTCCATATGCTGATTGATATCTCTGCCAGATTTATATCTCTAGTCCTGACCTCTCCCATAAGGTACAGAATCTTATATCCCATTTGTCACTCAACAATTAATAGCATTTCAAAACTGACAGAAATCTTAATCTCCTACTCTCTAACTCTGCTCCTCCCCTAGCCTTCACAGGTCTGGTAATGGAAAAACTCATTCACACAACCACATAAGTCAATGTTCTGGAAGTCATCCTTAACTCCTCTTTCTCTCACACCTGACATCTAAGCCATCAGCAACTCCTGCTGGCTCTGCCTTCAAAATATGTCCCCAGTCCAACCTCCACTGTTATCATCATCATTCATCTCTTAAGCTACAGGAGGATCCTCCTAATTGGCACCTGCATGTCCACTGTTGCCCCCTTTGCTCCACACAGCAGCCCGTGATCACTACTTTTTATAAGAAAATTGTTTTATTCCTAATTTTTAATTCCCATACTGTTTACAAATACAATTTTACTCTGATAATACAACTTTGCAACTAGCAAAGCAGTTGAACTAACATCCATAAATACAGGTGGGAAGGTAATTAACATCCACTACTGTTTCTCTACATAAACTATTCTTTTAATGTCACTTTTTAAAAACAATTGCAAACAGACTATATATGTGGGCAAAAAGGCAAATAAGTAAATCTCTTGAAACACTAAATGTATAATAAACAGTGAATATTATCATCATTTACATGATTCACGTCAAAATCCTAGAATGTATTCCTTTTGAAGAATAATTTTATCAAGAAAATATGTATCTTTTAACACTCTGGTACAATACTTCATATACTGCAGAAAATTAAATGTAGGCCTAGTCATCAGCTTAATAAAAGATCTTTTCCATTTGCTTTTATTAATAAAACACTCACAATTAGGTCATAAATAAAACAAATTATTAATTACATGATTTGAGGTTTAGGATGAAAAATTAGTTTGATGTATAGTAGTTATACACCACACTAAAAATAACTGTTTAATATTTTTGCCTTGTGTGAACTGCCTATAGTGAAAAATGAGCAAATATTTTAATGATGGAAGATACCTAAAACATAAATCAGATCATGTCAATCCCCTGCTCAAAAACACTCCTTAATGATTTTTTGGCTTGCCAGGTTCCTAGCCAATGTCAGCTTTCCTCTCATCACCTCTGCTCTCATTCTTGTGAAAAGCAACGTGCAAAACTACGATCCACATTTCCCAGGTTCCTTTGCAGTCAGAGAGGCCATGTGATCCAATTCTAACCAATAAGACATAGGAGAAATCACTGCATAGGGATTCTAAGGAAGCTACTGTTTTCCTGAGAAAAGGCGAGACTCTAGTGCCATACACCCTTTGACATTTGTACTCCTTTGTTCCTGCCTAAAAAGCAAAAAAAAAAAGGTAAAGCAGCCATGTCAAAGATGTCAGGACACAAAGGGAGAAGGGATCTTGTTCCTTGAGCAGCTGTATCAGTTCTTGTATGCCCATCCTTTGATTCCTTGTTAGGTGAGAAACAGTAAATCCCTCACTTGGTTAAACGCTGTGGTGAAGTTTTTATTATGCAGAGCCAAATACAATACAATCCTGGCAGAGGCTCCCCATCACCTTAAAATAAATTCCCAAAGTCTTACATGCACTCCCCCTTGTTCTCCCTGCACCTACCTCATGGGGCCTCTGGGCGGATCTTGGAAGATGCCACGCTTATTTCCACCTCTGCGTTTTTGCTCTTGCTGTTCTGCTAGAAAGCTCTTCCTCCAGATCTTTCACATTGTTTGTCTGAGCCCTCTCTTCACCCAGCTTTCTGCTTTAATGCTACCTCTTGCCTTACCATTCCATCCAACATTGGCTCCTTCACACTCTAACTCTTTAGTGATTTATTTTTATTCATAGCACTTACCACTACCTAAAATTGTCTCTACCTGAGAGTATGTTATTTATTGGGTTGGCCAAAAAGTTTGTTTCGTTTTTTTCATACGATAGCCGTCGTAGTGCTTAGTTGTCTTTAACTTCATTCAAAACACTTTTGTTAGATTGTATTGTGACAGCTGTCATATCAGCCCACATTTTAAAAAACATCAAAATTGGTGAATTTTTCTGCAGCCATTTTAATTTTTGAAGACAGAAGAAAATATGCAACATTTTTGGTGTATTATGCTTTATGATTTCAAGAAAAGTAAAATGCAACTGAAATGAAAAGAAACATTTGTACAGTGTATGGAGAAGGTGCTGTGACTGATCAAACGTGTTAAAAGTGGTTTGTAAAGTTTCTTGGTACTAATGACATTTTGGCCAATTAATTATTTGTGTCTTATGCATGTCTTATGTTTAGCAGCACCTCTGCCTCTACCCACTAGAAGCCAATAGTTGGAGATAGCTGACATACTCAAAATATCCAAATCAATAAAGTTATTGGTGAAAATGAAAAATGTGCCTTTTATTTTATAGAAAAAAACTAAACTGGCTTTTAGGTCAACCCAATATTTACTTGTTTACTTAATACCCATCTACTCTACTGAAGTGGCAGATTCAAGAGTTACGGGAACATCCCCAGTACTTAGAAGAGTGGCAGGTATAAAGTAGGCATTCAAAAAAATATTTATTTAACCAATCAATCAATTCATGACATCTTGATATTGAAGCAGACTCTTCCGTACAGTTCACTAGGCAGTTCTTTGTAATACAGAGACTACATAACTAGCCTACCAAAAGTTAAAGCTTGAGTTTCAGTATTTTTAGTCATGTCAGCACCTTTTTGGGCTAACATATCTTGTATCAGCACTCTTGGCACATAGACCCTTAATTTCATGGCCTCACCCAAAATTCTGGACTGGGTCTGTAATTTAAGAAGAACCTAATGACTGAATTTAACAGCAATGTGTCCAGACACCTGCACTGACACTTAACACGCCAGGGCATTATCCTTTTGGTTTCTTCCAGATCACCCAAATGAGGTGAGTGAGGAATTCCTTTGCAGAGACCAGAGGCTCGTTTTCTCCTTGACTTCTTCTAGACTGGTCCAGGGATATGATAAATCCGTTTTCAGTGTAGCCACTATCATGCCAGAGTGACATAGGCGACGGAGGGTTGTTTCCAACCCCAGCTCACCAGGTACATGGCTTGTTTGAGCTGTCGAGTTAATAGCAAAAAATAAAGGAGATCAAGGACCACCATATGCCCTGACTGGTGTGGCTCAGTGCGTTGAGCGCTGGGTTTCCTACCCGAAAAGTAGCTGGTTGGATTCCGCCGGGTTATATTCCTATCCCGACATATGCCTGGGTTGCGGGCCAGGTCCTCATCTCTCCCTCTCTTTCTCTCTCCCTTCCCCTTTCTCTAAAAAAATAAGACAGAGACAGAGACACAGAGAGAGACAGAGACAGAGACAGAGGGGGACGGAGAGGGAGAAAGTAAATAAATAAATAAAATCTTTTTTAAAAAAAAAAGGATCCACAATCCACACCCTACGACAAAGAGAGAGGCCAGACCCGCGAGCTCTACGTTCCCCACCCCGCTCAGACGAGAGTCCGAATCCAGGTCAGGCTTTTGTTTCCCTCCTACCCTCTCCCTGCGCCTAGCACGCCGACTTTCAGCCTGAAGCTCATGCCACCCTTCCAGGGTCACCGCGCACACCCTAGAGCCTTCAAGCACCCGGTCTCCGCGCCCGGATCCCGCTCACTCCCGTCGGCCCCCGCGGGCCGCTCCCCGTCGCCATGGAAATAAAAGCAGCCAATCCACGCCGCGATTTCCGCTCCTACCCGACAGCAGTGCGGTCTCAGACAACGCTCGAGTGGGCTCCGGTGGGCCAGCGGTCGGCGGACCGGGATGCTGAAGGCCAAGATTCTCTTCGTGGGGCCTTGCGAGGTGAGGCCGGGGCCGGGTGCGGCTTCGCGCGCAGCGAGCGGTGGGCGGGGGTGATCCTGGTGCCCCCCCAGGAAATGGGAACCCAGTCCTATAGCCCAGCCGGTGTGCGCCGCCCGCCTCCCCGGGAATTCTGCGCCTCCAAACACTGACCCTGTTTTATTGAGGCCTGAAGGCCTAAGATAGTGGCGTTATGGAACCAGAACCTAGATCTTACTTTGCATTCGAGGTTGTCCCTAATGAATATGTCTGTGGGACGAGAAAACCAGAAGGAGGAAAGACGGGTTTTGGAACAATTAGCTGTTAATATATGGGTGATGGTAGTGACGGGGATTAAATCTTCATGTGTACTTAACACCAAACACAAAAATAAAATTCAGATGGATTAAAACTAAACGTGTAAAAAAAAAACTTGGAAGTAGTAAATGCATGAGAATTTGCATTTTGCTGATGCTGTTCACCCAGGGACCACACTTTGAGAACCACTGTAGTAGATGAGCATATGGAAAGATACGTTTTTAATCTTAAGATAGGGAAGTTCGTCTTAAATACAACACAAAAATGAAGAAGTCTTAAAAGAAATGACAGCGAAGTTAAAGCCTGGTGAAAGTATTTGCAAAATATATTACAAAGAAAGGATTAATAGCTAGATCACAAGTTTAAAAACTGGAACAGAAAAGAGAACTCAATAGAAAATTGAGCTAAGGCTGTGACCAATAAGTGTGAGACAATGCCTGGCTTCACAATTGCAGGAACACATTTAAAACAAAAAGATGACATTTATTTACCCATCAGATTGGATGAGGAAAATTTAGAAGATTGGTAACACCCAGTGTTTGAATGCTTGTAGGGAAATGAGTACTCCAGGATTCTGTTGATGAGGCTATAAAATGGTAACAGCTTTTTTAGTGATCAAATTATTACAATTTGAGGTGCGTTTAGCTTTTAGTGTTGCACTTACATTTCTCAGAATCTACAGTAGCTGAATACTTGTCGATGTTCCCCATGAGGCAGGTACAATATTGAACAGTTGGATGTATCCTAGATACCATCAGTAACAGAATGTCCAAATAGACTAAGGTACATTCTTACTCCAGAAGTCTGTGTAGCAGTTAAACAAAACATGGCAAGTCTGGGGGTATTGGCATGGAGAATTCTCCAAGACACAAATTATTAAGTGGAATAAATAAGTAATAACATTATGCAGGGAATTATGAAAAGCAAAGCAAGCATAGATATTTTAACGGAAATTCTCAAACATATACAAGGGAGAAAGAACTGTAAACTAGTACCCACCACCCAGCTTCAGCAACAAAATATATTTCTGCATATACATTTCTCTCTCTCTCACTACTCTTCAAGCTTAACTAACTTTCTTTTCCTTTAACACGCTGTGCTTATTCCTGCCGTGGTGCCTTTTAAAATATCTCTTCCCCTGCTTGGAAGCCTCAGTTGACTCACTGTCATTCAAACCGCAATTTAAACTTCATCCAGGCTTCCTTGACCACCCAATTCAAAGACTCTATCATATCACCCTGCTTTAGTTGTATCCTAGTACTTATCAGTACTTCGTCTCTTTCTAATTTATTCAACAGCACCTGGCACAAGGCAGACACTTAAAAATAAGTGTCTTATGGGCCTAACAGGCCATTTCTTCATTTTCCCATAAGAATCCACCCCCTTAAAAAATTGGTTTCAGCCAACTAGTATCTATAAACTTTAAGGGCATAGATGAAATATATAAATATACTTTTATAATGTTTTATGTATCATTGTAGCTATATACATATTTCAAGGTACATTAAGCTTAAGTTAACGTGGAAGTGCTGTTTTCTTCCATTCTTGCATTTCATGAAAGTTTTTTTAAAATAATTTTTTAAAGATTTTATCTATTCATTCTTAGAGAGGGGAAGGGAGGGGGAAAGAGAGGGAGAGAAACATCAATGTGTGCTTGCCTCTCAAGTGTCCCCTCCTGGGGACCTGGCCCACAGCCCAGGCATGTGCCCAGACTGGGATTCGAACCAATGACTCTGGTTCACAGGCTGGCACGCAATCCACTGAGCCACACCAGCCAGGGCTTCATGACAGTTTTATTCAAACCCCTCACTGCACCTTTGACACCCAAGTCATTTTTATGATCAGAGCCACTTTTTAAATCACCTAACAAAGCACACCACCTAAGTAGTTTCAGATACAGCACTTTTTGAGTCTGTGTATGAACCTGTTCCTAGAAATCTATTCCAGCTCAAAGAACTATTTCTGTAACATCAGGCCATTTGCTTTATTCATTCATCCTATACATAAATATTCATGATTTCTAACATAACCACCTACTTTGTTATTGTTAAGTGATAATTAACTTGTGAGGCCATATCCTCAGAGAAAATTATTAAAACAATGTCAAGCCCCTCCCCTCCTATTTATTTATTTATTTATTTATTTATTTATTTATGTCCTGACTCTAGCCAGTGGCCTCCACAAGCCTCCCAAATTGGCATTGATTGAGGTCATTCTAGTCAAGCAGTTGTTCAAAACAAAGTAACTGAAGTGCAGAGCATATTTTGAGAGATTTTTAATAAGGATTCAAGTATTAGAGATGCCCCTTCTTTTGAGGAATAATTTGGGTGGAGAAAAAAATTTTTATATTTGGACATATACAATGTTTATTAAATGAATGATGCAAATGTATAGAAAAAATCTGGAAAACACCATTGTTGTTACCTTTGTGGAGCGTATGGGATGAATAGACAGATGGATGCTTTGGGTGGAGGGACCAGGAGGGCTGTTCATTCTTTTTTTTTTTTAAGTAAGAGTGTGTATTATCTAGAGGGAGAAACAGCTCTGCATAGTGTGGCATAGCCAGCCAGGAGTCAGACCTGGGATCCAGCTCTGACTTTGAACTTCTCTTTGACTTTGAGGAACTCACTTCCCCTTTCTCGGCCTCAGTGGCTTCATAATGAGCTGTGACAGACTGTGGTTTTTCTTGAAGATGTGGAAAGGAGCAAGTGAGGAAAAGCTCACCTTAATTTTTTTTCTGTTCTTAGATGAGTTAACTGAGAGCCAGCCAGGGAAACCCACATAGGTAAAGTCACCCCTCAGCAGAGCCAGGGCTGGAATCACCTGCTCCCTGGGGCCTGGAGCAGACGGTGCAGACCATGCAGAACAAGTCAGCGAGGTCCACGCAGCCAGAGAGAGCCGTCTGCTCTGGGGACCCCGGAGTGGCTGCGGCTGCACTCTACCACCTCTCGTACCAAACCAGCTGCTGGAGGGCTCACTTATGGTTTACTTTCCTGCTCTTCCGAAAATATTTTTTTATTATTTCCATTTTCACAGAGCGGGAAAACTGTTTTGGCCAACTTCCTGACAGAATCTTCTGACATCACTGAATACAACCCAACCCAAGGAGTGAGGTGAGCCCTGAAGAATCTGTGTCTCAGAGAGTCCCTGTCCATCATCCACCCTCTACTTTGGGTGCTGATGGCACTCCAAAAGCATAATATTTCCAAAGCAGAGATGTTGCTGCTGTTTCTGTTTATAGGATCCTGGAATTTGAGAACCCACACGTTGCCAGCAACAACAAAGGCGCAGGGTGCGAATTCGAGCTATGGGATTGTGGCGGCGATCCAAAGTACGTTTCCTTTAAGAGGTTTTGCTTCATCAAATGATTCAAAAAATCAGCTGCCCGCCAGGCACCTTGGCCTAGCATACTTCCTAGCATGTATTAGGGGCTTGGTCAGTTGTTTGGTGACATGCATCACTCTTCAATCTTTAGTGATTGGATTTCAATACAATGGGAAGTCAACCATCAATTAGCAATAGTAAGATATTATTTTTAAAGTCCACCGTTAGAAACCAGGATCCCCTAACATTCACTGTGAATTCTTTGCGGCCTCGCAGGTTCGAGTCTTGCTGGCCAGCCCTGATGAAGGACTCTCATGGAGTGGTGATCGTCTTCAACGCTGACATCCCAAGCCACCGGAAGGAAATCGAGATGTGGTATTCCTGCTTTGTTCAACAGCAGTTCTTACAGGATACTCAGTGTCTGTTGATTGCACACCACAAACCAGGCTCTGGAAGCAACAAAGGAAACCTCTCTTTGTGTAAGGAGACTGCAGTTCTCCTTTCTGCTTTTGTCTTCAGTTTTCTGGGCATTTATATATTGCCCTGTGTCTTTGTTCTTTTGTTGTTGTTTGTTTGTTTTTAATTGATTTTAGAGAGAGAGAGGAAGGGGGAGAGAGAGAGAAAGAGAAAGAAAAACATCAATTTGTTGTTCCACTTATTTATCCATTCATTGGTTGCTTCTTGTATGTGCCCTGACTGGAGATCAAACCGGCAACCTTGGTGTATCAGGATGATGCTCTAACAAACTCAGCTACCCAGCCATGGCCGTGTCCTTGAAAGCAACATCTGTGTGCAGTTAGTGAGCATCTAGTGTGTCCTAGGCATTGTCTTTCTCACCATGTAAATCAGAATTGCCAGATTGGAAGATCTGTGATTCCATCCAGGCCAGGATATAGACACTTTAAAAGCAGGTAGATACCACGAGGGGAAACATCTGGTTTTAGCCACTCATCAGTATTATTAGGTTCACTCTTTCCTAACTGGCCTTTTCTCAAGAAAACCTCAAACTTGCATTTGACACATGCCATTACAGATGTGACAGTGTGATCATAGAAAATGACTCACAATATTCAGCAATCTCTTCCTTTCTGGTATAAGAACAAAGAGGACCTGGCAGTGGCTTATAGAGCTATCATCCTATTGTCAGGTGGCAGTGTGGTGAAACCTTCCTGTGTCAAATCATGTCAAGCAAGACACAACTTATTTTTGGATTTTAGAAAGTTAAGCGAATTGGCTTCTACAAGGTTCAGGCCATTTGGAACTAGAAATGGCCCTCAGTAAATGTTCATGCCTAATTACCTTATTTTCCTTTTTAAGCACCACCCTTGAACAAGCTGAAGCTGGTGCACTCAAATCTTGAGGATGACCCTGAAGAGATCCGGATGGAATTCATGAAGTATTTAAAAACCGTAATCAACTCAGTGTCTGAGACCAGAGACCGGGAAGAGATGTCAATTATTACCTAACTAGCCTTCATTTGGACTCTGCCACATCCCAAGTGAGGTCAGCTTCTTCCCCAATGCAGGTCTGAAATCTTACCCAGCTACTGATATGTTCTTCTCCCTGTGGCTCTAGAAGAAATTTTCTTTATCTCCTTGAAGGTACCAGTCACCCAAGGAGTTGAATCATTTCATCCATTTTCTGTCTGAACCTAACCCTGTATTTCCCCAGGAGCAATGCTTTGGTATTTACTAATACATTGTTTGTGGTGGCTTTACAGACCATAATGACCATGAATAATGGGAATCCACTGTATCTCCATCTCTTGCAATTTAAAGGTTTTCAGGTTAGTTGAGTCTCTAATAAATATTTAATTAATTCAAGATTATAATCCACTTCCTCTACATTCTCCATAACATGGTTATCAGAGTGTCTGGACAATGTTTGTGCCCTTATTGCTTGGGGCAGCAGTTCCAAGGGCAGGTTCTCTGGTTGCCGCCCTGACCTCTGTCAGGATGTCAGTGGCCACCCTACTGGCCATCTCCCGCCAGGGGCAAGACTGGCAAGGCCTGTGGCTTGGGCTATTCCCATGAAACCAGTGGTCCCCAGGCTGAGTTGGCCTCATCCTGGATGGGGCTGGCCCTGCACATCTCTGAGAGCCATGTGTGTCCTCCATCCATCCCAGGTTTCTTTGGATCTGTATGGCAGGGTCACTTTACCCCATACCATAGCTGACCTGTCCAACTCATTTCTCCATGCTCAGCTTACTAAGAGAAAAACATGATTTGGGGGCAGGGGAGAGACGTGTTATTGAGAATATGGCAGTGAATATTTTCAAAATATTACCCCATTACAATAGTAAGAAATGCAATGATATTTTCATTATAAACCTACAAGAAGGTTTACCTAATCACTTAGGATATTTATAAAATTTTAACAAAATACTGTATTATCCTTTTTTAATTGTAAAGTATACATAACATAAAATTTACCATTTTAGCCATTTTTAAATGTACCTTCTGTGGCATTTAAGTGCATTCGCATTATTATTGTGCAGCCATGACTACCATCTGTCCCTATAACTTTTTCATCCCAAACTGAAACTCTGCACTAACTTTTTATTCCCCCCTCCCCACAGTCCCTGGCATCCACCATTGTACTCTCTGTCTCTATAATTTGACTACTCTGGGTAGCTCATATGGGTGGAGCCATACAGTATTTGTCTCTCTGTTACTGGCTTCACTTAGCATAATGTCCTCAAGATTCATCCATGTTGTAGCATGTGTCAGAATTTCCTTCCTTTTTAAGGTTGACTCATATTCCATTGTGTGTATATACCACATTTTGTTTATCTGTTAATCTGTTGATGGACATTAGGATTGTTTCCATATTTCGGCTATTGTAATTTGCTAGAAACATTGATGTACAGCGTACCTAGGATGTTTTTGAAGAACATTAGCATTTAACTTCTCTAATATTTCACTTTTATTTAGATATCCTTGATATCTGGATATTACACAAAGTGGAAGGTAGAATACATATATAGCTTCTAAAAAGTAATTTATGACCTCAGGGGGATTTAATTCTTAAATATTATTTCATGTAATATTTAAAAAGCAACATAGCCCTGACCAGTGTGGGTTAGTTGGGCATCATTTTAGAAAGTAAAGGGTCACCAGTTCAATTCCTGGTCAGGGCACATGCCTAGGTTGGAAGTTTGGTCCCCAGTCATGGCGTGTGTGAGAGTCAACCGATCGATGTTTCTCGCTCACATCAATCTTTCTTTCCTTCTTTCTCCCTCCCTTCCCCTCTCTCTAAAAAATAAAATTAAAAGCAATATAATGTTGTAATAATCCCTAATTTTTGAAAATGCTCAAAAGATTTGATGCTCAAAATAACCAAATATGGTAAGTTTATAGCTTTTTGTACAAGTTTGTTTAATAATAATCTTAGGAATTATTATTCATTCATAGTTTTTATATTTGTAATTTTTTAACATAGCTAGCCTGAAAATACATTAAGTAGATTAAAAGTTAGATGTCTGTCTTCTCAACTGAGAGTGAGAGAAAAGAAGAGGCACTTGAGATGAAAAAATATGGTTGGGTACATTTCGCTTTTACAGTGAGGAAAGCTGAAATGGAGCTATGTAGCATTTGCAGATAATGACAACCCCCTGGTAAATTTAGGCTGAACCTCAGTCAGCTCTTAGTGAACTGCGCGGGTTATCCGTGAGCACATTTTAAGCCCAGGTTAATTTCCTTCTGCTGTCCAAATAGCTCTCAGTTGGGACACATACAAAGAACACAAAATAACATTAATACAAACTGAAGCAAATCGTCTTTACATAATAGCTGCAGTAATAATAATTGATCTTATGTAATACAAGCTCAGAAAGAAAAATAAATTATTTTTATCTGTTTTTTTAATGATTATCCCAGAGCTCAATAGAAAACTTTACCCAGCAACTTTCATTGATGTTAACAGCCAGAGTCCAACTCTTGTAAGTCTTTGAATTGAGAAAAATGTTTTCAATTTTAATAGGCCACACATGCACAGGCTACTAGAGGACATTCGATGAGAAGTCTCCCGGCCTTCCCTGCCCCTTGCGCCTCCCCACAGGCCCTACCCTGACCCTCCGTATTCTGTTAGAGGCAGTCTGTGCATTTACACATGAATTTTATTAATGGACACAGTGGCAAAGTAGTCACACTTCTTTATCTTGGGGATTTGTATAAATATAGAGAGAGCTGCCTCATTTTGTTTTTTTATAGCTGCATAATATTTCACATAACTATTGATGTTGACATTTTATATTAGATATTTTAAATAACTGCTTAGTTGAAATATATTTTTATCAATGGACACTTTTAAGGGTATTGAAAAACATGATTTGGGATATGTATATGTTTAAATGTGGACTTTTAGGGAGGTGGTTTCAACCATCAGTCCTTTCAAGGGAAGGATAAAATAAGATTGCCGGCCTTTTGATTTATGATTTCACAGAACTATTTTCTTACTGAACAATGATTTTTGCCATGCATGTGTTAGCATATGGTGGAGATAAGATTTCTTTCTTTGTATCACAGATGTGACAATGCACTTGAAAGCCACAGATGCATAAAATAGCCTGGTCATATGGGAAATCCAGTAGTTCAGCAGGACTCAAGTAAATGTGCGGAGCAGCGAGGGAGTGAGTGTGGGGGGAGGGGAATGGAGGGGAGTGGGTGCGAGTGTGCAGGGAGGGGAGTGGTGGCAGCAGGAGACGGGTCAGTTGGTGAAGGGCCTCTCAGGAGTTAGGGTTTCATTTTACAGGCATTCAGATGCCACTGAAAGATTTTCACTGCAAATTCATGTGATCGGATCTCTATTTTAGAGAAACCCTCCAATGGCAGCATGATGGCTGGATCGAAAGGACAAATATAGAGATGGCTGCTGTCACTCTTTGGTTTATGGTGGCATCACTACAGTTTTCAAGGCCAGAATCTTCTAATCCCTGCTCCCTCTTCACATTGCCCTCTCTTCTGTGTATCTGACTCAAATTTCCCTTTCACTACCTTACAAGGACACTTATAACTGCAGTTAGGGCCCACTCGAATAATCCAGGATAACCTCTCCATCTAAAGATCTTTACTCACATTTACAAAGATGCCTTTTCCAAGAACAGTAACATTTACAGCTTCCAGGAATTAGGACCAGGTATTTGGGGGGGGGGGGGAGTGGGTCAGCATTATTCAGCCTAATACAGATGCCATTCACTGATGCACTAATGGAAAAGGAACAGCGGGTTTGGGGGAAGAGGATGACACATAACTAGTCCCAGATGATCCAGCACTTTAGGGACAGAGCTGGACCCCTGATCTTTCCACCATCTGTAGTAACTCGGCAGAATTACCAAGTAGATATGGCTAAGAGTGTTACACTCTAAGACTAAACCTAGTTAAGCAACAGAGCCATAGAAACAACAGCGGGGCAAATAACCATTTTTGAAATTGAAAGTGATTTGCCAGTACGTTGCCGATAGAACTAGCTTCATATTTCTTGGAACCAATCAAATAACCAAGTAGTATTCTGGAGCTCTATCTGTTGTAAAAACAATCTTGACTTACTCACTTATATTGTAACTAAAATGCCCATATCTCAAAATTGTTCAGGAATGCTCCTGGAGGGCATTCACTTTTTGTGAAACACCAGAAGATTGTTCTGTCAGTAGGTAGGCTAAATTGCTCTAACAAAGAGTGGAGCTTTGTAGTAGCTGAGGACATATATACAAGTTAATACAAAAGCAGTACCCCTGACCCATTGAAAAGGTAAATGCATTTGTACCACTTAAGAAAATTACTCTGAACTATGGCTCTTCTCAATCTTGACTTCAGCCTCTCCTAACTGATTTTTGAGAATTACATGAAATTCTAGTCTTGGCTGATGCTTTCTCAACAAATGTACTGTCTCCTTGGCAAGAAATGAATGATTTCATGTTTTAAAAACCAAAACCAAAGAAATTAAATAAATCAGGGAGGAAATTCTGTGTTTGAATGTTAAGAATAGATAACATATTTTTGATGTTACTTCCTAGCTGCTTTATCAGTTAAATAATTTTCTACATTTATGATACAGGCCATTCTTCCTACTGAAGTTAAAAGCCAATGGAAATTGTGTGTCTTCCAAGTATTCCGACTTCAAAAGGAAAGTTTTTAGTGCTTTGAAGTGAACAACACCTCATCTATCTTTCTGCACTCTACGGTTCATTCCTATCTAGGCTTTTGATAGTCTTTACAAGTGTGCCTCCCCTCTCTGGTTCCTGGCCACAGTGTTGGAGTCCCCAGAACACTCAGAATCTCCCCAGGCCTCCAGCAACATCATCACCTGTGACTTGGCTCAGGGACCCACAAGGAAGCAGCCTGGCAAAGCCAACACAATGGGGGTGGGCATCCTGAGTGACCACCACCAGACACCAGCCTTCCAGAGGCACTAGGCTCTTTCGAGCCCCACCAAGCACCCCTTCTCTTCAACCCCTCTTCCCCTCCCCCCACCCCATAGACTAGGCAGACTGCAGCAAACAGAAGCAGTTGGGTTCTTTTATATCAAAACAGCAAAACACTAAAAAGGAAGTTGAGAGCACCCCGCTCTTTACTATCCAAGCCATACGCAAGAATAAATGACAAGCAGCCAGTTTAAAAAAAAAGTATGCCTCCCTTCTCTAAAGCCTCAGTACAGATCCACTCCACACTTACTGCTCTTTGGACCAGGCATAATTATAGATCTTGGATATTCAAAATGTTGTATAAAATAAAAATCACTCATCTATTTTATATTTATAGTCTTACTGGAGTTTTGTAATAAGTAATGTATACAAGAACCATCCTTTTTAAATCCTTTGTGTGACTTTACAAAGGCCTAGAAAATACTAAGATGTGAGTTAACCATATCATGTAATAAAATATTTTGTTCAGAGGAATAAAATTCTAATTTTATCAGAGTATGAGGAACTTGTTTTCTAGTTATAAAGAAAAACCTATTTCAAGTGCTTTTCAAGAATACTTTGCAAATCTAACTACACTTGGAATTTATCACCCTTGTTTGGGTGCAACTGTTAAAAGCAGGTGTGCTCTGCATTTAAAAAAAATAGTTACGATAGCTTTACAGCTGAATCACATGAGATGAAGAACCACGTAGAACGATGATTTGCAACCTTGTCCATCCATTGAGACACATAAGCTAATTACTAAAATTCTGTGGCACACCAAAAAAGATACATTTTTTGCTGATCTGACAAAAAATAAGTATAATTTTGATTCATTCACACTGAACTACTGTTATGTTGGCTGTTATTTTGTAATTTAAAAATCTAAGAGAAAAGAGGTCAGTGTCCCTGACTAAATAGGTATTGCACATTTTAAAAATTCTTGTGGCACACTGGTTGAAAATCAGTGATTTAGAGGATGGTTCTTAGCGCGAAGAGGCTAGCGGGAGACAGTAGGTAGGTCAAATATATATACCAGCCAAGGAACGTAGACTGGATCGTATTAGCCACTAGAGAGCCTAAAGCACAGCAGGGACAATTACTTTGATGGCAGCGTAGAACAGACAAGGGAACAAGCCTGGGGGCAGGTTGACCAGGAAATGCAAAGTGTTTGAAATACAGCACTGAGGGTTGGCATGAAGAGAAAGGCACAGATTCCGGAAACATTAGGAAGGTAAAATTTGTGTTTGAATGAAGAAGAATTAAGGGTTTTGTCCTTTTTGCTCAGCAAGCCTAGCTTGTCGTAGGTGCTCGAAGTAGTGACCGTTAATCAATGACTACATTTCCCACAGTCCTTAATGCAACATCGCCTGCATTTCCCACAGGGCTATGCGATGCTCGCGCGAGTCCTGAGCGAGCGTGGAAACAAAAAAAAAAGGTAAACAGAAGGGGTTGTGTTCTTTAACTTTGCTTTACGACCAAATTTCTCATTCTCCCGCCCCACTTTGTCCCTTTTCTCTCTGTCCACTCCTCCATCCACGGGATTCAGGAGCTCTAATACGCGGGGACCGTCCCCTTGGCAAAAACTCCACATTACCCTCTTGGTGCCACTGGATCAGAAGTGGACTGTGTCCGAAGCCTCCTGGGAAATGTAGTCCGGCCTTCCCGGAGCCCCGGCCAAGCCGAATGTTACTGCGTCCTTGGGCCCCAGAACCAAGAGCTGGGTGACAACAGCTTATAACCGGCACGTTTGGAAGCCTTGGGAGTGGGGACTGTCCTGCAGACGACCACGCGCGGGCCCAGTTCACGGAAAGTCACGGTCGTAGAGCCACGAACCGGTGGCAAACGGCTCGCCGCAAAGGACTCTGGGAATTGTAGTTGAGCTAGGTCAGGTCGCTACCGTTATCACTCACCACCGGGGTCAGGGTGAACCTCAGCCTATTCGCCCTTATGTTGGTGAGGATTTTTCTGGCCTCTGGAGCGATCTCCTCTGGCGTTACCTAATGTTCCGAGACCCTCAGCAGGTGGACGGCCGCCTTCCAGGCGGAGTATATGTCCCAGGCTCTGGCCTGGCTCCGCTGACCATGGCGCGAGTTCCCAGGAAATGAACATACTTGGCTGGGGTTTTGGTAGACCAGTACAGTGGATCACAGAGATAAGAGGGGGCCCCTGTGAATTACAGTGGAGCATTTAGAGAACATATACAAGGGGTGTCTAACCTTTTGGCATCTCTGGGCTACACTGGAAGAAGAGTTGTCTTGGGCCATACATTAATTACACAAACACTAACAAAAACTGATGAGCAAAAAAAAAAAGGTTTTAAGTAAATTTGCGATTTTGTGTTGGGCTGCATTCATCTGGGTGCAGGCCACAGGTTGGACATCCCTGATCCAACCCATTTATGTTGCAGAAGGGAGCACCCAGACCCAGAGAGTCAATTAATTGTCCCAAATCAAAGTCAGGCCCATGGCTGTCCACTCACACCTGTATTTCCAGTACAAAGCACAATGCCTGACACAGAATAGACACTCAAGCATTTAAATTCATTCTGAGAACAAACAGCTGAAATACTTCAACAAGTTAAAAAACTGTTTGAAGGAAGTCATCCTGAAGACAGAGACTTATAAGCTAAATGCAATATGTAGAGCTTGTTTGGGTGGTGATTCTAACAACCATAAAATTGTGATTTTTTTTTTTTAATCTTCGCCTGAGGACATGTTTCAGTTGATTTTTAGAGAGAGAGGAAGGGAGAGAGAGAAACATCATTGGTTGCCTCACATACAGGCCCCAACCAGGGGTGGAACCTGCAACCTAGGCATGTGCCCTGACCGGGAATCAACCTGCAACCTTCCAGGGCACTTAAACAACACTCCAACCCAACTGAGCCATGTGACCAGGGCAAAAAGAAAAAAAGTGAATACATTAAAAATCAGAAAAATGTGAGCATTGTTGATATTAAGGCATTGTTTTACATTTTTACTTGGGATAATGCCCTTGGGGTTGTGCTTTAAAAAGGAAAATAGTTCTATAAACATATACTTCAGACTTTATGAATGAAATGGTGTCTGAGATTTGCTTGAAAAGTCTCCAGTGTGTGTAAGGTGGGGGTGGGGGAAGGGAGGAGAGCAGGTGAAAGGAGATTGGCCAGGTGTCAATAATTATTGGAAGTGATGATGGATACAGGGAGATCACTAAACTATTCTCTCTACTACCACATATATCCAAATTTTTTTTCAGGTGTAATTCTCTTATCTCCTAAGAGTTACGTGCTGAGTTATCTATCAGGAAAAAAAGGTATACTGCGTGAACTGTGTCGAATTTGCTTTAAAGTACTACACGCACACGCACACAGGAAGTGTGATGGAGCATGGAGGAACAAGAATGGCAGAAAATAAGGGACCTGAGCTGTGGAAGCTGGGCGATGGGCACATGGCAGTTCATTGTATTATTGTATTCTCTTTAGTGGAACTGAAAATTTCCATAATCGGGTTTTATTTAATTTTTAAAATATATTTTATATTTTTCAGAAAGTGTCTGAAATATAAAGAAGCTTATGAGGTTATCTGAAACTTAACCTCCCCATGGCACAAGTGAGCCTCTTTGGAGACTTCTCCAGTTAAGAATGACCACAGCAATAAGTGCGGGCTGTGTCCCTGGTCACCGAGAGGGCCACTTGGGTGGGGAAAAGACCTTGCTACCAAGGAATCGTCTATCCAGGAGGAGACTTGTCCACACTTCAGAAAGTTCAGGACTAGGAGATTTGGGATCCCGTGAGGCTCTGCCGTGTCCCCAGGAGCTCTGCTGCCAGTGGCTGAGGCCTGAGATGCACGCGAAGAAGCAGATCCTGAAGCTGCTGAGGCTAGAGCAGTTCCTGACCATCCTGCCCCGGGAGCTGGGGAAGGGAAAACCGCCTGGGCAGTGGAGAGGTGCTAGAGCTCATACTAGAAGGTAAGAGTGAGAACTTAATGGACCAGACCGGCAATTAGGAGCAGAGAACACAAATGTGTAAGAATAGGGAGGGGTCTATCCTCCTCCAAAGACAGGCCAAACCTATGTTGACCTAGCACTGTATTTCTCTAGTCCTCTTAGCCCTTGCCTTTTACCTTTGGGACATAAATTAGACCTTGGATGACTTCCTAGAGTTTTTGTTTTGTTTTGTTTTCCCTGTGACATTCTGATTCTCGTTCTTACCTGGTATGCTTCATTTCTAGCATTGGTTAAACCACTCAGTTTTTAAATCATCCTCTACAGAAACTGAAATACATATTCTTCCACAATACAGAATCAAATGCAGGGTTCACATTTCTGGCTGCGCTTTTCATTCCTGGAGCTCCTTACTCACCCTCTTCTTGAGACTGAGAAGTAAGGGCTTTGACTCTGTACCCCTTCTGTGTACCTTCTTGCTGAGAGACTAACCATGGGGCCCCTGTTATCTCTGGGGACATGAATCTAAAGTTTGAAAAATGTCCCAGTCTCAGCAGACATCTTGGTCTTATCCTCATAAGAGACCCTGAGCTAGAACCACCCAGCTTAGCTGCTCCTCGATTTCCCACCCTTGGAGACTGAGAAAAATCCTGTTTGTTGTTGTGAGTTCCTAAGTTTTAGAGTAATTTGTTACTCAGCAACAGAAAACTAATACAAGTGTCCTAACAAAGGATCCGGGTGCTGTTCCCAGGGTTTAGAAGCCAGCTGGGAGAGACAGGCTGGGTAAAGACTAGAAGTTCTGGGCTGTGTTTCTGATGTCTTTTCACAACTAGACGGAATATTTGAAACTAGGGCATTTAGGGAAAAATCAGGAAATATGGTCATATCAATAGACCCAAATTATAGTTAATATAAGTAAAAAAGTTATTTAGTTTTTAAAATAACTTTTATCCAAACTCGAATCAAAATTTAATTTGAAATCATCAAGTTGTACACCTTAAATATATATAAGTTTTAATTCCATACCTCCATAAAACTGGGAAACTTTTTTAAAAATAAATTTACATTATCTCTGGGAAATAGGATTATGAAGGACTTTATCTTTGAACATTTTTATTAAATATGTAACATTTAAATGCCCTAACCAGTGTGGCTCAGTTGGTTGGGCGTCATCCTGCAAAGCAAAATGTCTGGGTTGCAGGTTTGGTCTCTTGGCAGGTGTGAACAAGAGGCAACTGATCGATGTTTCTCTCTCATCTGCTTCCCTCTCTTTCTCCCCCCCACCTTCCCCTCTCTCTGAAAATAAAATCTTTTTAAAACTATGTAACATTTAATTATGGGTTGGCAAAAAAAGTTTGGTTTTTTCCATAAGATGGCTGTAGTAGTGCTCAGTGTCTTTAACTTCATTCAAAACAATTTTGTTAGATTATATTGTGACAGCTGTCATATCAGCCTGCATTTTAAAAAGACATCAAAATTGGCGAATTTTTGTGTAGCCATTTTAATATTGAAGATGGAAGAAAATATACAACATTTTTGGCATATTATGCTTTATTATTTCAAGAAAGGTAAAAAACCCAACTGAAACACAAAAATAAATTTGTGCGGTGTGTGGAGAAGGTGCTGTGACTGACTGAACGTATCAAAAGTGGTTTGCGACATTTCACGCCGGAGATTTCTCACTGGATGATGCTCCACAGTCGGGTAGAACAGTTGAGGTTGGCAGTGATCAAACTGAGACATTAACTGAAAACAGCATTATATCGCATGAGAGATGGCCAACATGACACACTGAAAATATCCAAATCAATAAAGTTATTGGTGAAAGTGAAAAATATGTCTTTTATTTTACAGGAAAAAAATGGACTTTCTGGCCAACACAATATTTTTTGTAATGAACGCATGTTGCTTTGTAATCAGAAAATAATTTTTTAACCCTCACCTGAAGATTTTTTTTATTATTATTGATTATAGAGACAGAGGAAGGGATAGAGAGAGAGAAAAACACCAATGTGAGAGAGAAACATTGACTGATTGCCTCCTGTACCCACCCCCCACCGCACCCCGACCGTGGAACAAACCCTCAAGTTAGACACGTGCTTTGACAGGGGATTTAATCTACAACATTTGGGCATATGGGATGATGCTTCAACCAACTGGGGAAGAGATTAGTATCTTCATTCATTTTCCCTGGGCCCTCCTATATTGAAAAGCAGGACAGAACATCACAGCTTAAGGTTTGTGCTGAGATCCGAGTGTGATCATGAAACTAGCATTGAGGCCTTAAGTCCACAACTCCAAGGTACTGAGGTCACTGGAGGGTAGCAAAGGGAAAAAAAACCCTAGTCACAGTCATCCACAGGTACCCCAGCCACAGCTAAGTGCCCTTCACTCCCTGAAGAGTTACACGGGTACAATATTGGGCCGTTTTGAATTCTGGTGTGATAGCTTTTTAGCCAAATCACACTCAGTGGTGTAGCTCATGCAGAACTTCATTGAAATAACATTACCTTTTCTTCCTCCCTACATGTATCCTGTATTCAGCATCTGAAGGGAACCCAGGAGATGAAGCCACCTTCTGGGGAGTACGGAGGGGGCTCTGCATCAGGGAAAGGCAGGGGCTTTGGGAATCAAAAGAACAGATCCCAGGAGGCATCCACCCCAACCCACGTTGGGAGCAGGCAGGGTGGAGGGGCTGGGCAACTTCTGTGTCCTTCAGAGAGGAGTCAGTATGTCACTGTTTCTATTTGCTATATATTCTCGGAACTCAGCACTCCTTTGTAACAGGACTATACATCTCATTGAAAAGCCAAGTAACACCGCTAGGAGCTTGCTGTTTTAGATGAGCAGTGTCAACTGATCTTTGCATGAGCACAAGGAACCAAGAGTTGACTGCACAAACTTGGACCTGCCCATGGACACCTACATCAGGGGGATCTTCTAGTCTCATTGTTGGAGTGTGCTTATTTCAGCTCCCCCACTGAAATTAAGAGACACACTGGCCAGCTTCTAGAGTCTCCTGTCTTTGCTGGGGTCTCTGGGACCCCGAACTGGGGGAGGCCAGAGACAGGGATGCCACTCGCCTGGTGTGCACCTGAATGGATGGGTGGGTTGTTAAAGTAGCGACTGCTTCTGGACTGGTCGGTAAGCAGTTTCTGCTGTGTCCCTGAGTGTCCCGACAACCACCGTGGCCTCACCAGTAACTCCCGCCGACCCTCAGGACCTTTCCAGCGTCCAGTATCTAATGGTTATCACTGGGTCCTACATGAGGCTTCCAGGCCCCTGCCTCTGGATCTCCAGATGAAACCAACATCTGTTCTATCGGCCAGTGTTTGATCCCTACCAGTAGTGTGTGTTCGTGATGTCCCGCTTGGCCTCAAGCCTTCGTACACCTTCACTGCCCATGCTCACTAAGGACAACTGAATATTGTCACCCAGCAAAATGAACGCTGAAACTAACTGGATTCAGGTCCTGGCTCCACTGTATATTAGCCTTGTGACCTTGGGCAAGTCCTTTAACTTCTCTGAGCCTCTGTTTCTTTATCTGCAAGCATCAAATAAAATAATAGAGGAGAAAGTAAATGAGAAATGTAAACTACAAAGTGTTTACATATAAAAGTTATTTTAGTTATTATTTATGATGTGTATGAGTTCTTTATCCAACACAGGACCATCCCTTCAAACCCCGCCTTCTTCCCTTTACCCATTCTGTAGTTGCCTCAAGCTTTCACCCCTGCCACCCTCCAAGGGGTGTGCCGGGACTTCACTCCATGAAGGTCGCTAGCCTTGGCCTCTTGGAGCAACTTCCTTAGCTACCTGTGTAGCAACACCCTCTTCTTGTGTGGCCAGGAAAGCTCAAGTTATTCTTTCCAAACTTCTCAGACTTCCCCTCCTGTCACCCCACTACCATTTCAGTCCCCTGCTTTTTCTTGATCCATTCCCCAAGTTTGTAAAATAATAATTTGAGAGGTTTTTTCTTATAAAAGTAATACATGTTGGTTACAGAATATAAGATACAAATATGCATAAAAATAAAATGAAAGTAACTTAATCTCACTACACATATAGTATTTATAACTTTTAAATGTATGATCACTCATCATTCTATAACCTCATTTTTCATTGCTATATCACATGTCATGATTTATGTAATCGATCCCCTGTGATAGGCATAGATTTTATTTCAATGGCTTGCTTTTTTTTTTTTTTGCAGAGCAGAAAGGTAAATTTGGACTTTCTATGTATGATTTCAGTTGGTGACCTCAGGACTGCGGACAAGGAGTTCAGCTCAGATCAGGAACTTGCTGAAAGAAGACAACACCATGAGTGACTCACACAGACTCTCGGGAAGCTCTGCAGGCACCAGTGCTGGCAGACACCTCAGAATGTTCCAGTACCTTAGACCAGCATCAAGGAACCTCCCAAAGGTGAGGTCAAGCAGCTTCCCTGCCCATGAGGAGAGTTTCAAGCAGGAGAGACAGAAGCTCTGAAGGTGATGAAAGTTACCAAATCTAGTTGTCCAGGCGGAGACCCCATAGATGCAACATGTGGCAGACCCAGCCCTCGTTGAGCATCAGAGCCACATAGCACAGAACCCTCATGTGTGGAATAGACTTGCCGTCTCCCAGAACCTGGCTGTCAGGCCCACGTGTGTGACCAGGTCAGGAGTGTTACTTTGGTGAGAGACAGGTGAGCACATAAGAGAAAGCAGAAGGGCGGGGACTGCCAAGGTCATGGGCAGGAGAGGCTGGGGTATGTGTGAGCTGAAGGGGCATGAAGGACATGACTACAGGGCAGGAAAGGCGTCCTTCAGGAAGCCTGGTCCCCCCAAAACAGACCCCCCTCTCTGTGGCTTTATAACCAACCAACCAGGTTTGTAATGTGATACATTCTCTCTCTCTATCTCTCTCTCTCTAATAAAAGTCATACATGTGCATAATAGAAACTTTTTAAATATGTATAAACAAAATGAAAAACGTAATTAACCTATTCCAGAATTACTGGTAACATTGAATGTCTTCCTAGCATCATATATTTATATACATTTTCTCCACTATTCAGGGTTCTATAAAACAGATGTGGGGAACCTCCTGGAGTCCACAGCTACATGGAGCCCCAACTTCCTTTTTCACCTGGCTTTCAGAATGAGAACCAAGGCTCCCTCAGACCCGGTTGTGAACGCGACAGCAATACCTCTTTCGGCCACAAGATGGGGGTGTTTGCTCATGAACATCTATCCCAAAGCCTCTTCATGGGAAGTCCCTCCTTCCCCTGGTCCAGGAACTGGCAGCTCCCATTGAGGCCACCCATAGTTAGTCCTGGCTTTATTGCTCATTCTGCTCACTACGTGTTTTGGAAACCTTGGTTCATGGGGAAAAAAGACAACTCACATTTTCACCGTTCTATGTCTGTGCCAATTTAACAAATCCTTGAACAGCTCTCTCCTCATTGTTGCAGCCTTGGGCTTCTGAGTGAAGGGATAAACTATGAGCCTAATTGGATCATCCCCAAACCCAACATGCTTCACCGTTTACCTTTGTTCTTAGGGTCCAACCTAAGGGCCCTAGCTGACCTGGTCCCTCCTTACCTCCCTCTGCCCCCTCCGCTGTGTCCCGCGTGTACACTGCCGCGGCTGTCTTTCAGCTCCTTTCACTCTGCTCCGCCACTGACACCCCTTCTTGCATGTTTCTCTCTGGAATGTGCTTCTCCATACACACCAGGCTGGTACTTATTCTTTCAGGTCTTAGCTGACTTATTACTTCTTCCCAAAAGTCACTCCCAAGCCACTGAATCTGGATTATGTGACTCTCTCCTGTGCTTAACATGTGTGAGCATGTGGGATAGACTCCCAGGTCTCCCGGTACCTGGCCTTCGGGCCCACCTGTGTGACCAGGCCGGGGGGTGTTACTTTGGTGAGAGAAAGGTGAGCAGAAGGGCAGAGAAAAGCAGAAGGGCAGGGACTGCCAAGGCCATGGGCAGGAGAGGCCGCCCATAGCACACCATGCTGGACTGTCTGCCTCCGTCTGGAATGGAAGTTCCATGAGGGCAGGGGCCATGTCAGTCTGACTCACTCGCATTCCCAGCACCAAAGCACAGCTCCTGGCACTCTATAGGGCCCAATAAAGATGTATTAAATGGATGAGTTCCTTGAAGTAGGGTCTTCAAAAGCCAGTCTACTTCTCCCTTTCCAACCCCTCGCCCTCTCAGTTCACCAGGTATCTCTCATCATCCCCTAAACCTCTGGAAGCATCCCCAAGGGACTGTGTTGCTAAAGGACCAGTTCTCTCCCTTGTGACATGATGGTTGGGAGACAGTGGGATCTGGAGTGAGACAGCCATAGCTTCAAGTAAAGCTCTACCACGTACTAGCTATGCACATGTTTCCAGGATTGCTCTGAGAAATCATATTCTGTCCTGACACGGTAGGCAGCCTTTAGATCAGAGTTCTTTCTCCTTCCCTCCCCTAACCACGCCCTCCACCACGAAAGCTTGGGACGCAGACACCCTGCAGTCTCAAAGGTGCTACTGTTTTCCATCTTTCCCCGGAAGTTGCCCAAGCCACTTGCTGCGGACACCTCCTTCTCTGTCCTTTACATTAAGCATAGACAGTAGTGCCAGGTGGAGATTAGAGCAGGTGCTAAAAATACTTGTTAAACGAATGAATAAAGGACTGAACGAACCAGCCACAGCAGCGTTCCCTGGGGCGAGCTTGCCAGCTGTCAAACATGTAATGGTAGTCACCGGTCTGTGGATGGGCAGGAGACTCCTGCCCACTGGACAACACCAGTTAGAGCTTGGGTACATGTGAAGACCCAAGGCCAAGACTTTACTGAAGAAAGAAAGGGAAGTGAGACAATGAAGAAACACTGTAGCCCTGTGGGAAAGGAAATTGCCAAGAGCTGTGGAGCCCACATTCTTCTCTCATGCACAGATGAGGTAACCTGGCATATGGGCCCCGAGAGTGACATGTGCACAACTGTGTCATCTGAGCAAGCTCTCACCCACAGGGTGCCTGCATTCCTATAGCCGAAGTCTGTCTGTCCATGACCAGTGCTAAAAGTACAAGTTCCAACAAAACATTTTCTAGATTCACTCTTTCATCGCATTTTTCTCTTCCAATGCCCCTCGGACAGCCTTCCTCGGGCCCTGCGTGGTCTCCTATGTTTCACGAGGTCAGAACAGCCCCAAGAGCTCCATCATTCACACCGAGCGGGGGCCCTGTCTCCAGTCAGAACCTTCAGGTGATGAATAAGGGTTGATTTGTCCTCAACTAATCACCACCTCCAATTTATTACATTTGAGAGATTTAGCTCAAGGTATGTGCTTTCTCAGTGCGTCACTCCACTCTTCGAGGATGTAGGTTTTCTCCTGTGTGAGATGCTGAAGGTTGAGCTCTGACGTGGTTACTGTAGCTCTGCCCTGTGATTTTCCCATCTCTGATAGCTACTTTCCTCCCGCTGAGGATTTTCCTACATTGGTGCTATTCATGGGGTGCCTCTCTAGTGTGAATTAGGAGATGAATGGAAATTTTCTCTATTCATAATATTCAAAGATTTTTCTCTGCCCTGAGTTCTTTGATATTCTGCCAGAATTCTGTCCAAATGTTTGGCCACGTGTCATGCCAGTAGAGTGAGGTTTGGGCTTAGATTCTGGTTTCCTGAAGTGATACCTTTATCAGCATCAAGTGCCCAACCTGGGCCCCGAAAGGGAAGCAGGCCTCCAAGAACAACGCCACAGTTCCCTGGCAGGAAGGCTGTGTGTTTGTGTTGACAGGACATCCTTTACCCTGGTTTCACACTGTGATGACACCATCGGAAATGAGAGTGTCACAAACCCCCATCTCAGAAACCTCTGTGCCAGAAAACCTCTGTGCCAGAAAAAACAGCCTCTGGCTTTTTTCCTCCTGTAATTACAGCAGGAGCAGAGAAAGCATTGGTTGAACCCTTTACTTCACAAGGGAATGAAGAGTGACCTATGTCCTGAGCACCTATGGCCACTGCTCATGTCGCACTCCCCCTGGAATGCAGCTGCCCATCAAATTCTGCCCATCCTCCAAGCCTGGCCCAGAGCCCACTTCCTCCCTGAAGCCTTCCTGTGGACCTGCAGTTGGGTCTCCACTGACACATCTATGAGAGCCCACTGCCTGTAAAACCCACTTGGTACTACTCACATAATGGTCTAGTTTTCCATGACCTTTTTATGAAAAGCCTTTTTCTTCTCAGACTTAAAGCTCTTTGAGAAAGAACCACATCTCGTCCTTTGCATTCTTCACAGCACCTCTGAGAGACTCGAGACACCGAGAGACAAGGGACGATTTGTGGACTGACCACTATGTATTGCTGTGGGCACTGCAATGGAAGCTGGCGGGTTCGTGGTTTAAGCCAGTCATGGATGCAGGCGTGTTTACCTTTGAAGACAGAGCCTGACTTCTCTGGGATGATTGTCAGTCATTCTTTTCCAGATCACACAGGAGGAAGGTGATCTCATCCTGACTGCCATCTCTTCCGCCTGACACCCTTCCCTCCTACCCCCTACCCCAGCAGTCCCTCCAGATGAGCCCCATAGCTATAAGGTGGCAGGTGTTTCATCACCATTGCTTCAGCTCTGCCCGCGGGCTGTTGCTATCCATCACGCATTGTGCTAATCCTGGGAACGGCCTGGGGAGCGGCAGGCAGGGAACAAGCGAAAAATCAGTACTGTTGCTTTGTGGTATGTAAAGACAACCCTGTCCCCCACTCTCCACCGTGGAGGACACCAGGAGAGTTCCCCATCCAGAACAGCCAGGGCAGCCTCTTTCGATGTTCAGTGGCAAGCCGACTGTCCTTGCTGGGGCTCTGACCCCACTCACCGAGTGTATAAGACACTTACAATAGCAGTAACTAACGTGCACATAGTGCCAGCTGTGCCAAGTGCTTCACATGCAGTATTTCATTTAATCCTCATTCATGCAGAAAAAGCAGGAACAATTCATTTCTGCTCCATCCTGTCTGGGTCTCAACTGGAGTGGCCAAATGGCTGGATTTGACCGTGATGATTGGACCGTGGCCATAGGTCAGGAGCGTTGGTTCTGTCTGCCAGCCAGGTTCCTCCACTTTTCTCCATGTGGCATCTACCGAAATGGGACTGGAATGTCCAAGATGGCTTTTTCCCTCATGTGTCTCATGCCTTCCTTCCTCTTCTCCCATGTGGCCTCTCTCTTAGTAGAGGAGCCTAATCTTACATTTTTGCTCCACTCCAATATACCTGCCGCACCCCACATCCCCTTTTGCGGGGAGCTGCCTCATTCAGCCCCCACTGCCAGGCGGCTGCGTTGTATCACATGGCCCTGCGTCTTTTCCCCTCCCCATACAAGGTCACTGGGTCAGGATCCATTATAGGCTGGCCAAACACTTTTGAAGTCACCTGACTTAAAAACAGAGAGAGAGCCAGTCAGACCAGTCAGATTCCCCTTTTGGGAAATTTAAACAAACAAACAAAATCAGAAAATATAGGCAGTGTGTGACACGATGTTACGAGGGCAAGTAGTGCCTGGATGGACCAATGTGCTAGCCAGAATTAAACTGAAGAAACTTGGAAACTGAAGAAGAAAAAAACCCCACTAGCTATGACATGGTAGAAATGCACTTACAGTGGAAGAACAGTGAGCCTGGTTTTGGGAAGAGGATAAAGGAGAGAATGACCAAAGGATGGCTGGGACTTGTGAAAGGCGGAGAGTGGAGCCAGCCCCAGGGGCACCTAGTGCCCCCGTCTCACCAGGCCCAGACCTGCCCGTGTGTGTCACTGCAGTGGCTAGTTACTTATTTCCTTCTCTGTCAGTTGGCTTAGAAATGGGCATGTGACTTCGTTCTGCCTAAACATATAAGGAAATGGCTGAGGAACCTTCTGGAAAGAATTCTGCTTTTTGATTCAAAGAGAGATAGCAAAGAGCCTGTCCCTTCTTTCTGCTTTGTATGTGGATGTGTGAGGACATGATACTTAGAGCTACAGCAGCCATCTTGAGACCATGAGACAAGGAGAACAAGGGAAAAAAAAGCCAACATACTGAGGTTGGCAGGCAGACAAAAAGAATCTGGGTCCTGGATGATATTACTGAGCCACTAGCCCTATCCTAGAACCATTCTAATTGATATATTAGCGAAATGCCTTTATTTTCTAAGCAGATTTCTGCTACTTGAAGCCTCAGGCATTTTTAACCAGTGTAGCACTCCCCTGAGCCTCTCCATCTACAACTCCTGAGATCCTCATGGCTCTTAATATAGCTCCAAATGGAAAATCAACCCAAGCTTAGACATTGGAAATCTTACTTCCATGGTAGGAAATAAAGTCGAGGCTTCTCACAGCCTACAGAGCAATTTCAGCACTTAGTCCCAATTCCTGGGGCCTACAGAACACAGACAAGGGAAAAAGAAACATAGATTCAGAAAAGTTCTAGAGGCATGAGCACGAGTCTTCTAAAATGGGGCTCAATGTTGAATTTTAGGAAGACCAAGTAGCGGGAGGGGGTGGGGATGGGATGGTGCTAGTGCCTGAGACACAGAGCCCACGCACAGGTCAGGGAGCCATGGGAAGCACGCGCCAGAGAAGCAGTGAGCTGGTATGGGCGCGTGGGGGTCAGTCGGGTGACTTCTGGAGAAGGAACCTAGCGTCTGTGGCAGGACTGTGTGAGCGCCAAGTGGTTTCAAGAGCTGGAACTAAATTGATGGAAAACTAGGCCTTTTGGTTACTCTCCAGCCAGCCCTACTGACGTTTTAGATCATTACAGGAGTAAAGCACCCTGAATGGTAGCTGTCCCCGTGTCAGGGTGCTCCCCACATTCCTAACTCTTTGTGTGTTCTCCACTTCTCCCTTTTTTTTTCTCTATTTTTTCCTCCTGTTTTCTCTAAGCACAGCCAGGATGCAGAAATACACAAGACCTGAATCTCTTCTACCTCAATGGGAGAATGAATACAGTGGGAGGTAAGGAGATCTTTTGGAAGGTTTAAAATCCTAGTCTGGGGATAAGGAGTTAGGTTGGGAGGAGAAAAAGCCATCAATGAGACGTTACAGACAAAATCCTATGAGGTAATCAGAGAAAGTGATGAAAGCTTTGGTTGGGGTGGAGGAAGCAAGAAGTTTGATCCCCTACTTAATGCAATGAATGTTTTCATGTGATACTTAGTAAATCCCCAACTCCCCCGAAGTTTCCCCACGTATCACTAAAGATTCTCTGAAAATCAGTGAAGAACTGAAGGCTTTTCCTCATTCTTCGTAATCAAGCTTTTTCTCCAGAATGAATTAGCCTGATTACTGACTAAACGCTCTCCCACAATCTTTACAACACGAATGTGTCTTTTCTGTGAATTACCCAATGATAAGAAAGGGCTACACTATCCCCAAATGATTTTCCACAGTGATTATGCTCACAGGCTTCTCTCCAGAATGAATGCTCTGATGTTCAATGTGTTCCACGCCTCCCCTAGATATTCATCACATATGACCAGCTTAAGTCCAAAGTGAATTAGCTGACATTGTCTAAGGATGGAACTCTGATTGAAGGTTCTTCCTCAACCATTATGCTCCCAGGGCTCCTCTCGGCCGTGAAATCCCAGATGTCTAATTAGCTCTGAGCACTGTCTGAGCATTTTTACATCCATTTTGTGCATGTGGTTTTTCTCCAATGTGAATTCTCTGACGTTGAATGAGCTTTACTTTGTGAAAGGGTTCACATTTATTGTGTTTGTAGAGTGCGAATTAGCTGATGTCACTGGTGCTGGGGGCTGACGGATGCCTCCCACAAATAGGGATTCTCTCCAAGATGAATGTTAGGGTGCTCAGTAGGATGGCAGCCCCAAGGACCATTGCCTGTATTCATAACAAAGATGAATTTCTCTCCAGTATGAATACTGTAATACTGAATAAGTTATGAATTCTTTTCTAAGGTTGGTCACACTTATTTTGGGGTTTTCTCACTTCTAAAAAATGCAGGTAGAATTGCAGAGGTTTCAAATATTCATCACATTCATGGGTGAGGTCCCTAATGGTCCTCTCTAGATGCCTCCATATTCACAGACCCCTCCCAGCTCAGGGACCTGGCCAGCATTCACCAGGGACCTTCTGATTGGATCCACCTGTGAGTCTGCTGCTGTCAAAAGTTTCTGCTCAGGGTCACTTTCTGCTCTTGGTCCTGGGCTCACAATATGAAAACATGAATATTAGTCATTCTGTCTAGAAGGACAAGATTTCTTAGGCTGAAAATGAAAGATTTGAGAAGATGTAAGAATAAGAATGCCTTTGGGAGAATATATATATTATAAAATGATGGATGTGACAGATTGCTGTTTACTTATTTGCTTTTTTCTTAGTGAACCCAGTCTTGGTCACAGTGAGAATGTGTGCATTAAAAATACCTTCTCTGATGACTGAGAGAGAGCACACAGGGAATTGCAAGGGGGGCTATTTCCACTTCGTTTCTTGGTATGAATGCTGGGCAGATGAGTGTGTTTGCCTTGTGAAAATCTATGAGTGGTATACTTATGATTTGTACACTTCATATAACGAAAATTTAAGAATAAATCACTTACCCCTCCTGCCATGCAGCCATGGGACGCTTCTGGCAAATGAGATATAAGCATAATTGAGCTTCCCAGAAAATTCGTTGAAGGGCATGGGCTGTGGATCAGGAAACTTTTGTTTTTCCCTGCCTGCCCCCCTTCTTCGCGTGGACCCTGGGTGATTCCTGACTGTGCGCAGCGGCTGTCCTGGGGGCCTGTGGAGGAGGGAGCCTATGGGAGGCGCCCTGTCCCTGATGGCCTTGAATTTCTCACCTCTGGATTTTTTTTTTTTTTTTTTTTTTTTTTTTTTTTTTTTTTTTTTTTTTTTTTTAGTGTAGTGGGTTAAGAATGATTTACATTTTATTGTGAGGTTAAATGTTTCTTCCTATGTTTCTTGCCATGTTTTATGTATTTGTCTTTCCCCTTTTTCCTTTGTAAAAGCTCTGTATTCATGGAAGATAATAGCTCTTTGTGTGTCAAATCTTTTACAGATAGCCTTTCAAATTTGTCATTTGTATTTTAAGTTTGGATGTGTATGTGCTTTATTTATTTATTTATTTTGGCAGATAAGCGTTAACCTCTCTGTGGTTGGCTTTATTTATTAATTTAATTGACTTTGGTGTGTGTGTGTTTTAAAACAGAGGTCTGTACATTCTTATTTTATGGCTTCTAAATTTTGTATAATATTTATACTTTTTCTACTCCTGAATTGTTAAAATGTGAATCCTTTTTAACAGCACTTTCATTGTTTCATTTTTGTATGTTAAAATCTTTGACCCAAGTGGAATTTAATACAATTTAAGGAATGAGGTAAAGATCTAGACTCCCTCCTTCCATCACCTCTTGCTACTGTCTAGTGAATAATGACTTTTTTCTAGCAATTTTGAAATGCTGCCTTTATCATGTGTTAAATTCCCATTTGAATTTGGGTCTTTTTCTTGAATTTCTATTTCATTTATATGTACCTTCTCCAATACATAATTATTTTTTAACTTTTTTTATAAATTGTATTAATGTCTGATAAGGTTACTCCTCTTGTTACTCTTCTTTTTCAAAATGCTCATGGTGGAAATAAAATGGGTGAGCTGGAGCTGGTGAGAGTCACCCAGAGATTGAACCGTGCCTTTGAGAGGCGTTAAGCTCCTGTGATCGGCTGTGCGTATGACCAGCACATTCAATAAGATGAAAAAGGATGAAATGAGAATAATGTAACATCATCACAAAATATTACGTTTATCATGATGTCAGTGATAGCACAAAGTTTCCTTAATATAGATAGCATGATAACAATATCTTTATTTTAAGCAGTCATCCTTTTCCTCTGCAATGTCTTTCTGGGATCGTTTTGTTAAAAAGTCATTATTTTCTCTTAATAATTACTCATATCTGGAAACTCAGCATCAAACAAGTTAATAAATATGTCATAAAAGCAAAAGCATGAAGCTTCTGATCACCTTTAGTGATACAGAAGGGTAACATTATGTTTCAAGCCCTATTACCCAAATTTATGTATACTCAAGATGATTATCTTACAGGCCATGATGTACTGTGAAGTCTGCACAAAGTACAAACCATTCTGTCTAGTCCGAAAATAGCCCTGTCTGTGATGAGAGGACAAATATAACATTAACAATTGTGCTTTCCTTTTGGAATTTAGGAGAGTCATGAGGAAATTATGTGTAAGATCCAAGTCTCTTTTTAAAATAAGCTTTCCAAAGAAACCTGAAATGATTCTATTTTTTCTGAGACATTTCCTTGAAACAGAAGCATTCAGAATAATTCCATTGATATTATAGCTGCACGTGATTCTAGGTTTCTTCTAAAAAATGGGTATTACAGTATTTGAAAGTATTAAGATAACTAGTCTCTCAAATCATGTCTTTTTATTCATCTTTGCTTCATAAATGCTTTGTATTGGCATAATGAGCATTAAAATGAAATGTTTGGAAAAATGTGGGCCCAGTAAAAATTAATGCCTCCAATATGTCAAAATTTGTAAAAGTAAAATAAGATCTGACGTAAGTGTTTAAAAAAGATATTACAGTAGCTATGCATAGTAACTTCTGAAGACTGTAGTATAGAATGGGGTGGGGCAGGGGAGGGGATAGAAGAGAAACTTTACAAATGGAGAAGCTCGAAAAACACTGCCTCAGCCAAATGAACAAGGTCAACATCGACGGTGATTAGACATAATGAGTATGTGCCCTTGATATGATGGATGGCAGTGGCACTTTACCTCTGTGACCTTTGTCCTCAAAACCCATAACTCCAGTCTAATCATGAGGAAAGCATCAGGCAAATCCCAACTGGGGGAAATTCAACAAAATACCTGACTTCTTAAAACTGTCAGGATCATCAAAAACAAGAAAAATCTGAGAAACTGTCACATCCATGAAGAGCCTGAGAAGATTTGACAACAAAATTTTGTTGTCAAAACACATCATGAAAATATTTCAGTGAGCAATTACAAACATTCCTGGAACAAATGAAAAAAGTCTTTGAGAAGAAGTACAAAATATAAAGAGGGATCAAATGGAAATTTTAGAACCGAAAAATACAATAACCAAACTTAAAAACTTATTGAATGGGCTCAGTAACAGGATGGAGGTGACAAAGAATCAGTATATGAAGATGGATCAATAGAAAGTATTCAAACTAAACAGGAAATTGACAAAAAAAATTACCAGAACTTCAGGGACCTGTGGAAAAAATAACAAAAGATCTAACATTCATGTCATTGGAGTTTCAGAAGGAGAAGAGAGAGTGGGGTCTGAAAAAATATTGGAATAAATAATGGTTGAAATTTCCCCTAAGTTGGCCAAAAGCAGAAACCTACAAATTCAATAAATGCAAAGAAATTCACATCAAGACACATAATCAAACTTCTGAAAACTAAAGATGAAAAGTCTTGAAAACAGCTATGATGTCTCTTGAAAGAAACAACCATTACCTATCAGTATCAAAATTTGTGGGACACAGCTAAAACCACCTGAGATGGAAATTCATAATACTAAATGCTTACAGGAAGATCTCAACTCAATAATTTAAGCTACTATCACAAGAAACTAGAAAAAGAAAAGCAAAATAAGCCCAAAACAAACAAAAGGAAGGAAATAATTAAAGAGCCAAAATCAGTGAAATGAAAAAACAACAGAAAGGCAATTAGACAAAAAGATGATAAACCTCTAGCAAGACTGATAAAGAAAAAGGGGAAAAACACAAATTACCAGTATCAAGAATAAAACACTGGACAGCTGTGAACTGGTAGGTCTAGGACCAGGAAGCACCCATGTGAGCGTCCAGGCAGTAAGCCTCACTCTGTGGCGATAAGAATAACTCTCTACACCCAGCCTTGGCTCTGATCTGCCAATAGAAGTGTTTGGACACATAGCCAGAAACGCAGCAGGTTAGTGCATGCAACAGGGTGGCACCAAGTTAATGGCTTCATGCCAATGCTCATTAAACATACCATACAGCACCATGAAAATAATACCTGCAAGGTAGTAGTGGAAAGCTTGTATTCAGTCTCACCTATCTCTCTTCTAACAATTTCAGAGGAATTCGCCCTGTTTTCCCCAGACCCAGGGCCTCCAATAAAACAATCTTCCCGCAATTCTGTTGTCCAAAAAAACCCCGCAATAGAATATACTCATTCTCACTGTAGCCCCCACAATCCTTTGGTCTGCCCCTCCCCTTGAATACAAGAGCTCTGCAAACCCTTTAGAACATACTCCTATCTACTTCTACCCTTCTTGAGAGAAACCCCTGATTAATTCTTATCACCTCACCAGTGCCAAGGGCCAGGAAATCAATGCCCAGCATCCCTGGGCACCCACACCAAACAAGCACTGAGCAGACCACGGCATGGAGGACAGCAGAAGACATCTGTATTGATCATTTCTCAGCCATTGTCCCCCTCGTCAGTCATCACCGGAACCTCCAGAGGTCATCACTACATCCAAGTCGTACCAAACCAGGTCATTCCAAAGCACAAGAATGAGAATCACAGCCACAAAAGCCACCGGGAAAAATGGAAGCACGTGGAATCGATGATGGACAACCAATATATTTCCGGTGCTCGGGATATCACTACCATCATCTCCATGGCCACTGTCACTCGACACTCCATTGAAGTCTCAGACCAGTGCATGCTGTAGGTGTGAGTGACGCTGTAATCAGTCCAGACTGTGTTGCGGATGTCCCACACTGAGACATTGGCAAATATAATTTGATCTCTGTGGAATTCTAAGTGGAAGTCCAGGGGGTCCAGAGCCCTATCCTATGGCCGTTTAGCAGGAAGCTACTCTCCTCCACGTAGCCCAGGAAGCCACAGATCGTCAAGTCATCTACCACAAATGCAAGCAGTACATCTCGATGGCCTGGTACTGCTGCTCCACCAACAGAGAGCCAGTCAGGAGTCGGACAAGGTCTCCCCAGGCTCAGGTTTGGAGCAAGATTTCTCAGCCTTAGCATTACTGACATTGTGGGCTAGAGAATTCTTTGTGTGTGTGTGTGGTGGGGGTGGGAGGCTGTCTTGTACATGGTAGGATATTTCGCAGTATCCTTGGTGCCTTTTCACTAAATGCCAGTAGCAAGCCCCAGTGTGACAGTCAAAAATGTCTCCAGACATTGCCAGAGGTCTGTAGGGGACCAAGCTGTCCCCTGTTGAGGACCACTGGATTAGACCTTAGTATGTTGGGGTCTCCAAAAAGACAAAGTATGATTTGACAGGGTTGAAACCTAGAGAGAGAAAGGAGAGAGGCCAGGTGTAAGAATGTCTGAAGTAGACTAAGGAAAAGACCTCTAAAATAGGCTTTGCTGAAGCAAAAGCATGACAGGGGAGATTAGACAGAGAGTAAAGGAGCCCATTAAGAAAGAAGCACCAGGGCAGCATGGGAGGAAACGGGACAATGTAGGAGTGACAGCTGGAACCTTATTACCAACAGGGAAGCTTGGAATCAGGAGCCCTGGGCTCTCGTATCAGCTCTGCAATTCACTATCCCTGTGGTCTTGAAAAAGTCACTTCTGAGCAAGTAAGTTTCTTTGTCAACTGAATGCAAATAATGGCATCCGCTCTGCCTGGTGTTATAGTTAGAATGAATTCAATAATTCCATATATGTGCTTTGAAAACCAAAGAGAGAGAGAAAGAGAGAAATATATTGTCTATCATTATAAACTCTGAAGACCTTAAAAGAATAATAAAGAATTACTATAGACATTTCTACCCATATAAATTCAACAACTCAGATGAAATAAACCAATTCCTTGAAAACTACAGACTGCCAAAATGCACTCAATATGAAATCGATAATTGTAAAAGTTACATAATAATTTTAAAATTGAATTCATAGTTTTAAAAAAAACAACTTCCTGTCTCCGTGGCCCCACAAATAGTTTGGTAATTCACTGGAAGGACTCATAGGACTCCACATAAAGTTATACTCAAGATTTCCTACACCAAGGATACAATGGAGGAAGAGCAGAAAAAAATATTTACAGGCAAAGGCGAGAGGGATCAATGTACATTTTCTTATCTCTCTTCGGGGATAGCAGACACATCTTCACCACATGCAAACTGCAAGAATATCTGTGAAATGCCCTTTTCCAGGAAATCCTACTTGAGTCTTGGAGTCCAAAGTTTTTAAAGACAGCTGGCCACACACCAGTTGGTGACCAGGCCTGACCCCAATCAAGGCACAATGCAGGTATACATCATGAATTTTTATGTTTACTTTAAACATGCTGACAGCCTGGTTTATCTTGACCCACTGCTTTGGGCATAGACAATAACATTTTATCCGTTGCTATGCGAATATTTCAGGAGTTTAGTTCTCAGAGTTTGACCAAGGGTCATCGCCATGGATACAGAGATAAGTGAGAAAGGAGTGAAACAGACCAGCTACGTTCACTGCTATCACACGCTCTTAAAAAAGAAATTACTAGACCCAGATAGTTTCATTGGAGAATTCTACCCATATTTAAAGAAATAGTAGCACCAATTATATACAATGTTCAGGAAATAGAAGAGGGAGCACTTTTTACCATATATTATGAGGCCAGTATTACCATAACATCAAAAACAAAGACTAGAGACCTATATTCCTCATAAAAACAGATGCAAAATCCTCAATAAAATACTAGCAAACTGAATCCAGCAATATATAAAAACAATTTTACATTCTGAGCAAGTAGGGTTAATTCCAAAATTCAAGGATGGTTCCATATTCAAAAATCAAACAATGTAATCCACCATATTAACAGGCTAAAGAAGAAAAATAAGATACGTGATCTTATCAATTGATGTAGAAATGCATTTGACAAAATTCAACACCCATTCATGATAAAAACTCTCAACAAACTTGGGATAGAGAGGTACTTCCTTAACCCAGAGAGCATCTACAAAAAATCTACAGCTAACATTTTACTTAATGGTGAAAGGCTGAGTGCTTTTCCCCTAAGACTGAGCATAAGGAAAAGATTTTTGCTCTCATTGCTCTGTTCAGTATAGTACTGGAAGTCCTAGTCAGCACAATAAGGAAAGAAAAGGAAATAAAAACCATACAGACTGGAGAGAAGAAATAAAGCCATCCCTATTTTCAAATGACATGGTTGTCTAAAAAAAGAGCCCTCAAGAAATCAACAATAATTTTTTTAAGCTAGAACTAATAAATGAATTCACCAATTCAACAAGTCCTCATGATACAAGATCAACATACAAAAATTAATTGTATTTCAACACACAATGAACATTTAGAAACAAATTTAAAACATTCATAACATTTAAAACATAACATTTATAATCACTCAAAAATTAAATATAGTAGGTATAAAGTATAAATCTAACAGAATTTATGTACTGAAATCTACAAAATGCTAATAAAAAAGTATAAGTAAATGGAGAGAATGTCATATACATGAATTGAAAGACTTAACATAGTAAAGATGTCAATTTTTCCCAAATTAATCTATAGATTTGATGCGATTTCTATCAAAATCTTTGCAAGACTTTTTGTTGATATTGACAGACATTCTAAAATATATAAATGGAAAGGCAAATGAACTAGAATAGCCAAAACAACTTTGAAAAAGATTAAAGTGGGAGGTATACCTTTACCTGATTTCAAGACTTACTATACAGCTACAGCAGGAAAAAATGACCGGCGTGGCTCAGTGGGCCGGGCATCACCCAGCAAACCAAAAGGCTGCCAGTTTGGTTTCTGGTCAGAGCACATGCCTGGTTTATGTGCCAGGTCTCCAGGTGGGAGCATTCAAGAGGCAACTGATTGATGTTTCTCTCACGCATCGATGTTTCTGTCCTCTCTTTCTCCCTCCTTCCTTTCAAGGAAGGAAGGAAGGAAGGAAGGAAGAGGTATCAGTAGAGGGAGACTCATAGATAACACCTGATTTTAGCCAAACTACTGACAAGCAGTATACAACTCAACAGAACACAATAGAGAACCAAAAAAAAAAAGACCCATACCAATAAATATGCTTTACTGATTTTTGAGAAAGGCACAACAGCAATTTGATAGAGGAGAGATAGTCTTTTCACCAAATGGTACTAAAGCAATTAGACATCCATAGGCAAAAAAAAAAACCCAAAATAAAACAAAACAAAAAAAACAAAACTCAACCTAAACCTCACATTTTATACAAAAATTAATTCATAGACTTTGTGTAAAATGTAAAACTTTTAGAACAAGAGAAAATCTTCAAGACCTAGGGTTAGGCTGGTGGTCCTCAACCAAGGGTGATTTTTTTTTTAATCCTCACCCTTTTTTTGCTTTTTAGAGAAAGAGAAACATTGATGTGAGAGAGAAACAGGAAAACATTGATCGGCTGCCTCTTGTACATGCCCCAAACAAGGACTGAACCTGCAAATTGAACCTGCAACATTTTACTGTACAGGATGACACTCCAACCAATGGAGCACCGCACTCCTTGCCTCCGACAGGGCTCAATCAAGGGTGATTTTTCCCCAGAGGGCATTTGCCAATGTCTGGAGACATTTTTTATTTTCATAACTGGGGATGGGGGTGTGACTGGCATATAGTGGGTAGAAGGTCAGGGAGGATGATAAACATCCTATAATACACAGAGCAACTCCCCCAAATAAAAAAAAAATTCATCCAAAAAGTCAGTAGTGCCAAGGTTGGAAACTCTGGTCTAGGCAAAAAGCTCTTAGACATGGCATTGAAGGCATAATCCATTTTCTTTTTAAAAAGATAAATTTAACTTGATCAAAATTAAAACTTTTGTTATGCAAAAGTTAAGAGGACTAAAAATAAAACTAGCTCAAATAAAATATTTCACCCCTTTAGTGCTTCAATGTTCTCATCTGAACCCATGTTCCTTCTCTGTAAAATGGGTATAATAACAGCCCCTGTGGAGAGCTGCTGTAGGATAAAGCAAGGATTTATCTCCAGACCCCGGCTGGTGTAGCTCAGTGGATTGAGCATTTGACTGCAAACCAAAGGGTCACAGGTTTGATTCCCCAGTCAAGGTTCATGCCTGAATTGCAGGCCAGGTCCCCAGTAAGGGGTGCTAGAGAGGCAACCACACATTGATGTTTCTCTCCCTCTCTCTCTCCCTCCCTTCCCCTCTGTCTAAAAATAAATAAAATCTTGAAAAAAGAATTTATCTCCAGACTAGTATGTGGCAGTGCTCAACAAGTAGTATATGTTATTAGACTGTACTATATGCCTTAACAAAGTGGGTCCTTCTATCCTGCACTTTGGACTGAGCATCTTTATCAACATTTCATTAGAGTCCATTGGGATCCCTCCTACCAGCCCCATGAGCAGCAGGGTGTATGTATGGTCAGAGTTAAGCCCCATCTCCACACCCAGATCTCCCTGGGGGTCGGCAGGGCCAGCTGAGAAGGCCTACCTAGATGCTGAGAGCTGAGGGGAAGGAGGGCAACCCAGGCCTGACCAGAGCAGGAGAGGAAAGTGTGTGAAGGGCTTGCAGCAAATCTAGCCCATCAGTAAGCAAGAAAACTACCACTCCACGTGCTTCTGAAAGGGCACCAAAGCCCAGCTCTATGCCTCCCCCTCCAGCCCCTCCAAACCTACCAAGAGAGGGAAGCCCCCCAAATCCATTCAGCAGTACACCAAGGAAGATTTGGGGATGGTAAAGGGGCCAGCAGATTTCTGTTCAGAGCCTCAGTGATCACAGGAGGTATGTGAAGGCATCTGTCTTAGCACCTTTGGGAGTTAAGCACCAGTATCTGAAAACCTGTCTGCATTCCCTACTCAGAGCGAATAGCAGAAGCAATCAGAGAGGCCACCTATACAAAAGGCTTGCGTGGGAAACAGATCCAGAAAGCTCTAGAACAGAAAAACGGAACCCAAGGGAGGATTGCACTGTGCACTCATCAAGACTGTTAAGAATGTCTCTGTAGAATTATAAAAAGAAATGTTTTCTCCTACAAAATGACTTCTGCATGTTGTATTAGTTAGTTAGGGCTCCATAACAAAGTTCCACAGACCAGGTGGCATAAAAACAGAAATTTAATTCCTCACAGTCTGGAGGCTAGAAGTCCAAGATCAAGGTGTCAGCGGAGTCATTTTCTGCTGAGACCTCTCTCTTTAGCGTGTACATAGCTGTCTTCTCCCTGTGTCCTCACATGGTCTTCCCTCTGCGTGTGTCTGTGTCCTAATTTCCTCTGCTTGTAAGGACAGTAGTCATATTGGATTATGACCCATCCTCATGACCTTATTTTAACTTAATTACCTCTTTAAAGACCCAACCTCCAAATACAGTCATTCTGAGAAACTGGAGGTTAGGATTTCAACATATGAGTTGGGGGTGGGGGCACAGTTCAGTCCATTACACATGGAAAGCTCAGGCAATTCAACACTGAACAAAACCTTCCAAGTACATAAAAATGTATCTACATTACAAATTTCTTTAGGTTTTTCCACTGCTTTCATCCGATATCAGCTGTTAAGTCAATAACAGTCTCAACATTTTAAAAATACCTTAACAATTTTGACATTTCAGAAGGTTCGATGCCTTAGCTAGCTCTTAGATTAGCCCAGCTTGGCATGATCTCATTTTTCAGAGGATGCAGCTTCTATTCAGTGCTTAGTCACAGCTGGACTTCTGGAACATCTAGCATCTGAATACATCCAAGTGGTGGGAGAGGGTTTTTTTTAGACTGGAACATTTTAAGTAATCTTATTCACGCAGACACTCCTCATGAATGACTGAGCTACCTGACTTTTTACCAGAAACAGATGATTTCATATCAGAATTACTTTTTTTTTAAAGAGTTAATCTACCACATATCAAAAGAGATAATAGTGCATAAAAAAATGCTGTAGACTGAGAACGAGGAGACCTAGGAACTTTGAGAAAATTACTTCACATCCTGTTTTTTCATTTGAAACATGAGTGGCTGAATATAAATGTCTTCCTGCTATAAAATTAAAATTCCTTCCTGCTATAAAATTCTAAAAAGTTAATATAAAATAAACACGGCTTTCATCCCACTGGCGTCCTCCTAATTAACCCTAAAAAGTGTTTATTACATTGAATCCTGACTTTAAGCATAGCCACCCAACTATTATCCATCTCAAATACCCCTTAGCAATACAGAGATGCAGCCTGTTGGGAAAGACCAGGTTTAAAGATCAAAACTATGACCGAACTCGTGGGGTTTGCCGCTTAGGGTGCTGTGTTAAAAAATGGGACATGGATTCCCTGGCTGGTGTGGCTCAGTGGATTGGGTGCTGGCCTGAGAACAGAAAGGCCGCTGCTTTGATTCCTAGTTAGGGCACATGCCTGGGTTGTGGGACAGGTCCCCAGTCAGGGATATGAGAGAGGCAACTGATCGCTGATTCTCTTATATGTCATGGTTCTCTCCCTCTCTCCCTCCCTTCCCCATCTCTAAAAAATAAATAAATAAAATATTTTTTTTTAAATGAGACATGGCTGTTGCAAGGTCGTTTTATTTATTTGCAGCAAGTAAAGGAGATGGGGGATTTATATCCAAAGTTCTGCCTCCCCAAAAGGAGGCCTATTCATTGCTTATGTACACTATTTGATTACAAACGTGGATTTCTTCTTTGTGGTTGGTACACTTATCAGGTTGGTCAAGCTTATCCTATTTACAGCTGATCTGTAAAATTCTGTGCTACATTTTAACATTTAGCAAGAATAACATTTAGTAAAAATGGCCCAGGCCTTAAGACTCTTGTCCTGTCTAACACAACCATGAACATGCTGTGTTGATATTCTTCCTTCTCACTCAAAAGAGATTCTTCTGACTTGGCTCTCATGCTCCCTCAATGACTATGAACAACCCCCCACCCATGACTTAACAAAAGTTCTTGCTTTCCCATATTTATTACTTTAAGTATCTGATGAAAGTTATGGACCCTTTCTTCCCCATAAGATATGTATGCACATGTGTGCATACATTTTGTTCTGCATTCAGTTTTCTGGAGTTCATGAACTCTTTCAAGCTCATTCATAAATACTGCTGTAGCGTAGGAGCTCCATCCGCAAACCGGGAAGCTGCTTAAGTGTTCGTCATATTCCCACCCAGAGGACTAGCCTACGTGGGCATGCATATGATTACTCACATTACGGGGGAGCGCACTGACGGTGGGGGTCCGTGGGAGAGAGACTGCACCTCCTTCAGTCTGAGGCTTGTAACAAGGAGTCCCAGACAAAGGAGGCACATGTCCCACATGTGACTCTAAACTACGTTACCTCATTGTGTAAAAAAGGTCAAGAAGCAGTCACAGGACAAGATGCTGCTCCCAAAAGGAGATAAGGAGGGAGTTACAATCCATTCCGAAAACAATACACATTCCTTTCTGGCCAGTGGCCATCTGACCAGTCCTCAGTCATGGGAGGGGGAAGGGCCATGTCCATTAACCCCACAACTGTCATCCCTAGGTCAAGGGCCCCAGATTTCTGCTGGACTATTAGGGGAAAAAAAGGATGGTGTATTCAGTGACCAACCTTGCTTTGTTCTTGAAGTAAAACAAACAAACAAACAAACAAACAAACAGAGCTCAGTTAAAAACATAACTTATTTCAACCATTAGAGGCATGGCTATTTTTTGTCAAGCAACTTATAGATTTTAAAATACATTTTGGTTTTTAAACTATTGTACTTGTGTTTTTTTTAAGGTTTTTAATACTTTGAATAATGTCTACAGAACAATAAATATGTAAATATATACAACATTAACAACAGATTTACATTAAGAATATACTTTGCATTATGTTTTGTTTTAATCACTATCTTAAAGTATCTGTGACCTACTTGACCTCCTTCCTGTCATGTTGGGTAATCAGAAATTGATGGTGCCTTCTCACTATACTACTGATTTCAAAGAAAAAATTAAATTATTTAACTGACAGTCTCCAAGCATCTTTTTTATATTGATTTATCTGCAAATAGAGAACATTGCTATTCCAGAATGAACCCCAAGGGCTTTTATTAATTAATACTAGTTTAGGCCAATATACTATACTCTAAAGTGATCAAACTACACCCTGTTGGATGAACTCACAAAGAGTCTAGAGACTTTGATGGAAATAAATGATAGAGATTTATTCAAGGGCCTTGGAATTTGCAAACTGTAAACACAGTCAGTCAAAAGTCCAGAAGTGTTCCCAAGAAGAGAGTTCAAAGTTTGTGTAGTGAGAAGTACATTCTTGAGAATTATCAGTTTTGTGTTCTTAGCCCTACAGTTGATTCAGGATGGTTATCAGTCAGATGACAGGCAGTCAGGATTATGGATGCCAGTGATCCAAAAGATGGGTGCCAGGAGGCCTGGTCACATCCAGTAATGATGTCAGATTGATGTCAGGTGGTTTGGATATGTGAGTCCTTCAGGGCCTAGTCAAATGGTCTGGATACATCAGTCCTTCACAGGGTAATCTGAGGGTTATCTACAAGTTTGGTATATGTCCAGATGTATATAACCAGGCATTGAGTAGGACTGAAAATCACAAAAAAAGTTAAGTTCCAAGGCTAGTTAGAACAAGAATGAAGCCTTGTCTCATGCCTCAACCTTCATAATGTTAAAAATTATTGCAGCTTGATTAAAGTTACCCTATTTTGTATATTCCCTATCTTCACTTTTTCCTCAGCACTGTCTAAAAAAAAAAAAAATAGAAAAAAAAAGAAGGAAAGAAAGAAAGAGAAAAAGGAAGAAAGGAAAAAGAAAGAAAGATCCACCACTTTTAGTACAAGATCTACCATAAAGGGCCTAATACTAAGTTTGCTCTGGTTCAACATAATTCTCCTCACACAGTAATTAGTCTGAATTAGTGTGTAAAATTAAAGTGTAGCACCCTGGTTCATGTGGCTCAGTGGATTGAGCCCCAGCCTGCAAACTGAAAGGTCACCAGTTCGATTCCCCAGTCAGGGCATGTGCCTGGGTTGCGGGTTGGGTCCCTGGCTGGGGGTGCAGGAGAGGCAACTGATTGATGTTTCTCTCCCTGTCTTTCTCCCTCCCTTCACCTCTCTCTAAAAAATAAATAAAAATTTTTTAAAAGTGTAGCAACCAGGAAAATAAAGCAATGTAAATGAGAAGCTGGAATACTAATCTAGAATATTAAATAATCTGAGTTATTTTTAATATCATGCTAGTACTGCTTAGAAAAGTGTGAAATAATAGAAAAACATATATATTGGTCTCTGCTTCCAGTTCCTGGCACAGAGCTCCTGAAAACCTTGTAATTTCCCAAGTGATAAGAGCACTGGGCGTACCTCTTATTCTACTTCAACTCTGGGTGGGCTCCTGGATGGGGACTGGTCACCAGAAAGACCAACCCATGATTAGAAGTTTAGAATTTTCAGCCTCACCCCCCATTCTCCAGAGAGGGGAGAGGGGCTATAATGGAGTTAATACTTGATCATGCCTACATGAGGAAACCTGCATAAAATGTCAAGAATATGGGGCTCAGGGAGTTTTTGGGTCCAAGAACACAGCCACACCAGGAGGGTGATGTACCTCAGCTCCACTGCAACAGAATTTCCTGAGCTCCGGGTACTTCTGGACCTCCCCCTGTGAATCTCCTCATCTGGCTGTTCCTTTATCATATCCTTTATTGCTATAATAAACTGGTAAACATAAGTAAATGCTTCCCTGAGTTCTGTGAGCTGTTCTAGAAAATAATCTAATTGGAAGGTGGAGGGGGTAGGAACCTTTAATTTGTAGCTAAGTAGAACAGAAGTTGTGGATAACCTGGGGTCCTATTACTTGCAATTGGCATCTGAGTGGGGGGCAGTCTTGCAGGATTAAACTCTTAACCTGTGGGGTTTGTGCTAGTGCTCCAGTTACTGTCAGAATTGAATCGTACTGTGGGACACCCAGCTGGATCACAGAGGACTGCTTGGCATGGAGACCATGAGTATTGTGAGTAGTAGCAGTGAGAGAGTATAAGAGGAACACAGGAGAAGAAGTGAGTTTTACGCAGCGGGGTGAGACTGGGACAGGGTTTATTGAAGAATAGATGACGTAATATATTAGGAAGTTATACTATATCTCTTGGATAGGTGGAGGGTGATTGAAAAGTTCACTGAAAATATTATTTTTCAATCCCTTTTATGGAAGTATTATTATTTTAAGATAAATTTCATGCTAACCAGATAGGTCTTCTGAAAATTGACTTATCTCTTGGAAAGTAAGTTTCCTATGTCCAGATTGAGGTTCCCTGTCGTGAAAGAGGTGCAGCTCCTTTTACTTTTGTTATAGCCCTGTAAGCCCAGTGGCATGTTGCTGGTCACATTCAAGAAAACAGAGAAAGGGGTTTAATGATTAAAATGTTTAATTATTTAAACTTTTAAAATGTTTTCAGTCCCCTAATATGCCTCAACCTGTGGTACTCCCCAATATTAGATAATCCTAGCAAACTACTATATAGAAAAAGGTGTTTCAGCAGCAGTGAGCTTGGAACTAGACCACATAAGGCCTTAGGATGACCATAAAGAGTACTGTTGACCACATGTGGACTGTGTGTCATAACAAGGTAATTCACATGGTATAAATTATTTCCATGCAAATATTCTGCAAAGATAGGAAGGGCTTATTGGTAGAAGATGTAAAAGTTCAGCAATTATCACAATTATCTGTTATAAATTGGTATTCTGGAGTAACAGTCTTTTTCAAATTAAATTAGTATACATTGGTAGGGTTTGCTCAGAACATGGAGCAACTTCAAGTTCCATGGAGATGCCCTAGAATCTTGAAAACCAAAGAGTGGTCCCAGATGCAAGAGCATCATTTGGAACTTGTTAGAAATACAGATTCTTGATCCCTATCCTAAAGCGACTGATTCAGAAACTCTGGGGATGTGATCCAGCTCTCTGTTCTAATAAGCTCTTCATGTGATTCTGCTGCATCTAAAGTTTGAAAACCACTGCTCTAGAACCCAAGACCTGAGTTTAGCTGAACCCAAGACTTGAGTTCAACTGAAACCAAATCTAAATAGGGAAGCAAAGAGTAACACCTGGGTGAAGTTGTGATGTAGGGTTTAGGACAGGGTGATGATGAAAGGAGCCCTTTGCAATCTATATGATTAGAGTGACCAGATGTTTGGTTTGTTGGTTTGCCAGAATGGTCCAAGTTTACCCCTGCTGTCATTGTATAAAATTGATATTGCCAGGGTTTCACTCTCAAAAATGTCCTTATTTGGGGAGTAAATAATATGGCCAACAGGATGATGCTTTTGTTAGACATGGTGGGAAGGCGAACATCACTGAAAAGAGCTTTCTATCCCTTGCATGCATGACAACTAGATTTTTAGGACTTTTGCTTATTTATTCTCTCCCACCTGCCTTATTCTGTTACCCTCACTTACATGGCAGGGACCCTGTCATGTCCGCTCTGTCCTTTTGCTCTTACTCTAGCTGGGAAATCCAAGCAGGTTTGTTAACTGGAAGTCCTAAGGATGGCAACGGCAATGGGAAGACATGTACTGTAATGGAAAAATGAAGCTAAAGCTGCCTCAAATTATATTTAGCTCTTGAAATCTCTGAAGCAGAGAAAGCAGAGAAGAATGTGTATGAGTTGGCTGAAGAGGACTTACAGGTGAAGCTCCTCAGAAAGTCCATTTAAGGGACATAAAATAATATGAACAAAAAAGAACACTTAACTCATTGCTATTCTCTCTCTCTCTCTCTCTCTCTCTCTTTTTCTTCTTCTTCTTCTTCTTCTTCTTCTTCTTCTTCTTCTTCTTCTTCTTCTTCTTCTTCTTCTTCTTCTTCTCCTCCTTTCTCTCATAAGTAATTCAAATGAAAACACTGGGAAAAAGAACAGTATTTTCCATAGAGATTTTTAAAGCTTAAAATGAAACATACAACTTAAGGAAGCTTCCTACTGTTGCTATAGCCCAGACAGATGTATTTTAGTATTGGTTTATGTTGGTGGTCAGTTAAATTTATAGAATAAGTCTCACTATTTTAAGTAAGGTAGTTGACAAGCAAAGAAAAATTGTCAAACAAAATTTTAGATATATGGTATTTCAGTAGAAAAATAGAGCTCTTCTGACTGTTATTATTATTTTTAATATTCGCTGAAGGATATGTTTATTGACTTTACAGAGAGAGAGAGAGAGACATCAATGTGTGAGAAACATCAGTTGGTTGCCTCCCGTATACACCTGTACTGGGGGTTGAACCCACAACCTAGGTACATGCCCTGACTGGCAATCGAACCATCAGCCTTTTCGGGTATGGGATGATGCTCCAATCAACTGAGCAACCTAGCCAGGGTGAGCTCCTCCAATTGTTTAACATGATTAACTGATTAATTTGTAAACAAAATCTGACTTTAACAATATAAATATTCCAGTGATCACTAAGATACACATTCTTCTTAGAAATAACATAGATAACAATCACTAAAAAAATAAAATTAATTTTTTAACAGGTGTGACTACCTCTAGCCATGATTTCAATTTAATTTGGAACCCTGATAAAACTCTGTGATAACTTCTGCATGTGATAATTATAAACTAGGTAATTCAGCCCATCTGTCCCACTGAGGGGACTAAAAACCTAGTCAGAACATAAAGCATCCACTTGAAAGTGTCAGATAGCCAACATAATAGTGATCCAAGTTTCTCTTGCACACTGATGTTTCTCTCCCTCTCTTTCTCCCTCCCTTCCCCTCTCTCTAAAAATAAAATAAATAAAATCTTTTTCTTTTTAAGTGAAGAGCTACCAGCCCAGCCCTGATGGCGTGGTTGGGTGTTGTTCTGCGAAACATGTGGTTGTGCTTTGACTCCTGGGTTGCGAGTTTAGTCCCTGGTTTGGTCACATATAAGAGGCAGCAGGCTGATGGGTGTTTCTCTCTCACATAGAAGTTTCTCTCCCTCTGTTTCTTCCTCCTTTCCCCTCTCTCTAGAAATAAATAAATAAAGTCGGGGGAAGGAAAAAAAAGAATTACCATCCCAGGATCCAGGAAAAGACTGAGGCTCTGTGATGTGAGCCTGGCCTTGAGAGCTAGGAGGCCAATCATCTTTTCTTTTCTTTTTTTTTCTTTTCTTTTCTTTTCTTTTCTTTTCTTTTCTTTTTTGCATCAAAACAAAGTAAATTATACATACTGAAAGATGCACAAACCATAAATTTACAGTTCAATTAATTTTTACAGTGTGAAAATAAGCACCCAGACCAAAAAAATAGAACAGCACCCCAGAAGCCCCCTCAAAGAATAACCACTAACACAATTTCTAAAATATAGATGACTTTAGTCTGGATTTGAATTCTATTTAACTGTAGTCATGCAAAGTACAATTGTTCCGATACATCCATGCAATGGAGTATGATTCAGCAATGAAAAATAAACAAACTGGAGTTACATACAACAACATGGATGATCTCACAAACATGACATTCAGTGTGAGAAGCCAGACACTAGAAAGTGCAAGTTAAAAAAAAAAAACAACAGACAAAACTAAACTATAGTATTTAGGGATGCATGCTTAGCTGGTAAAATTATTAAAGAAAAGCAAAAACAAGAAAGAAATTGTGGTCATAAAATTCAGGATATTGGTCACTATCAGAGAGGTAGGAGGTCATAATGTTGGTAGTCATTCCAAGTTGTGGGAGGAGATGCTCCTGGAAGACTGGCAATGTTCTGTCTCTTGGCTGGGTGGTGGTGAAGTGGTTGTTCATTCTGTAAAAATCATTGAGCTGCACATTTTTGTTTTGTATGAATGTTATACTTCAAAATAAAAAAGGTTTTTAAAACTGCTTCACTAAATGATATGATTGTAACTCACGACATAAGTTATTTTCCTTGGGAATTCATATAATGGCCTGAAAACATAAGACTTATGACCAGTCCCAGGGAAGTCTGCATCCAGGGTGTGTCTGAGAGCATTCCAATTTCCCCAGCAGGCTGGCCACTAATGCTTTATTTTGTAATTTACAACCATTGGGGTCTGAAAGAAACTCCAATAACTACCTACATTACACATTTATAGCAAACAATGGAAACCAACCTGAGTTAGTTTAAGGGAAAAAAGAGTGTAGACTCTTTCCCAGAATCTAACCAGAGGATTGTAGTCACCTTCAGCAGGAACTAAAACCAGGATTTGATGACACCAACCAACCAAGACAGCTCAGCCTTCAGAATCTTTCTTGTTGGCCCCAAATGTTCTCTTGTCTCCATTTTTCTCTGTTTATCTACTGCATTCTTCTCTCCGTATATGTAGATGACTCTGTCTGCTTCTCATGCACAGAGAAACATGATGACTGATCTTCAGGTCAAATATAGGCAGAGGCTTAAGTAACTACAGCTAAGTCCAAAAGAGAATCTGAATGGCTCATCTTGATTCCAAAACTTGGACCATCCAGGTGTATGCTGGCATTTCTCCAAGAAAAGACAGAATGAATAACTGAGTAAGTGTCCAAAAAACAGTCTGTTGCAGAACTTGTTTTCTGGATGGTGGTGGAGAAATAATGAATTGCACAAATCACATACTCAGATGTTTTAAAAGGTTGTTTTCCTTATATTTCAGAGAATTAGGAAAGAAAATGTTTGGACTCTATAGCAAGGGTTTCTTCTGCCCGTCTGCCACTGTCTAATCTAGCCACCATCAAATAGGTTTCTTATTTAAAATAACTAACTGCTTGCCCTGACCAGTGTGGCTCAGTTGGTTGGGTATCGTTCCACAAAGCGATAGGTAACGGATTTGATTCCTGGTCAGGGCACATGCCTGGGTTGTGGGTTTGGTCTCTGGTTGAGGCGCATAAAAGAAGTAACCAATCAATGTTTCTCTCTCACATCGATATTTTGCTCCCTCTCTTTCTCCCTCCCTTCCCCTCTCTCTAAAAATAAATAAATAAAATATCTTTAAAAAATAAAGAAAATAAACTAAGTGCCTGCTTAAATTTTTAAATTAATCGTTATTATAATGGATAAATCCACAAAGATAGAGAGGGCACCACCTTACAGTAAACTTATTATAATGAGCATGAATAAAGCCCATTCACAAAAAGCAAAGGTCAAATACTGGATGGAATCCAACCTGCCGGATCTGGCCTTAGATTTCTTTTGTTGGGCTACCACAATGTTATCCTAAAATCTGAATTTGAATGTGCTCTCCAGAACCCCCTCAATTCCCACTTACTACTCTCAACCCTATGAACTTACAATCTTATTACCAATAGATTCTAAAAGTATTGGTGTTTGTGATTTTTGATCAGTTTACACAATTAAGTGGTCAATGATTCGATCTTTCTTAATCTACCATTTAAGTAATTAAATATGAAATGTAATTAAATATTAAATGCAACATGTTCAAAGTAATTCTAGGCCAATTTGCTTAAAATCAACTGTCTAAAGATAATTCACTTAAAGCCATTTATAGTCAATGGTTTAATTGATCTATAAATAAATTTACTTATAATCAATCACCTAAAGTTTTATAATATTTCTTTTTTCCAGTTTCGTTGAAAAATAATTGACATATAACATTGTGTAAGTTTAATGTGTACAACATGGTGATTTAATACATTGTGAAATAATTAGGAGAATAAGGTTATTTGATACATTCATCACCTCACATAATTTTTTTTTTGATGTGTGAGACCATTTCAGGTTTACTCTTACTGACTTTCAAGTATATAATATATTATTGCTAACTACAGTCACCCTGCTGTGCATTAGCTCTCCAGAATTTATTCATTTTATAACTGGAAATTTGAACCCTTTGACCAATATCTCCTCATTTCCCTTACCCCTCAGACCCTGGCAACTACCTTTATACTCTCTGTTTCTATGAGTTTGGCTTTTATAGATTCCACATTTAAAGGAGGACATACTCCATCTTTCTCTGACTTATTTAACTTAGCATAATGCCCTCAAGGTCCATCCCTGTTGTCTTGTCGTCATTGGCAGGATTTCCTTCTTTATATGGCTGAATAATATTCCATGGTGTGTGTGTGCACCACACCTTCTTTATTCATTCATCCATCAGTGGGCACTTACATTGTTTTCGTGTCCTGGCAATTATAAATAACACTGTAGTAAACATGCAATAATGGTAACGATTATAGTTCATTTTTATAGAATGCTTATTATGCTTGCCAATGTATATCTCACATTTCCTTCCCATAATAGGTTCACTAGGAAGGCATTAGTATTTTTATCCTGTTTCTTCAGCTGAAGAAACTGAAGCTTTGCCGGGTAAGCCACAAGTCTGTGAAAGGATAGGGTTCAATTTGACTCTCCGGCTGTCCAGAGGCTCTCACACTCTAGCGTGCTTCAGAATCACCTACAGGCTCCTAAAACAATGACTGCTGTGCCCCTCTCCCAGTCTTTCTCATTAGCAGGTGTGGCGTGAGGTCCAATAATTTGTATTTCTAACAATTCCCAGGCGATACCCTTGATCTTGGTCCCAGGTGTGAAACCACCAGTTTCACACCTTTGCTCCTCAAAGTGTATCAGAGAATCCTTAGCATTGACATCCCCTGGGAGCTTGTTAGAAATGCAGGATCACCCTCCACCTACTGAATCAAACTGCATTTTTAACAAGAATCCCAGGTGACTCCCGTGCACGTTGTTTGTACCCACTTATCACACAGTTTTGGAGGAGATAGACTGTAAATGAGGCAACAGGTAAAGTTTAATTTACAGATAGCGTCTCTGGGGCAAGGTTTAGCAGGGAGGACTTCGGCCACCACTGGGCCACATGGCCAGGACGGGGAACGGCAGGCTTAAGGGAAAGGCTCGGGACTTCCAGGCGTGGGCACCACTCCCTCCACCTCCCCGTAGCGTCGCAGCCCGCCCCACCCGCGGAGCCGTGCCCGTTCATTGGCCAGCCAAGTCCCCCCCGAGCCCCGCCCCGCGGAGGACGACTACTGCGCAGACGCTAACGCCGCGCCTTCTCCTTGCGTTCCGGCGGGTCTTCCCGACCACTGAGCCCTCCTCCTAGAGCAGCCCCTGAGGAGACACTTCTCCTTTTTCTCGGGCGTTAACCCAATCGCCACCCGGAAGTGCAGACGTCTCAGAGGTTGCCAGCGTCCGTTTTAGAATGCCTGTTGTTACTCTTTCGTTTACCCCGCAGACAATTCTTGGATGCCTGCTCTTTGGCAGACAGATGAACGGGGCTCAGCTCCTGTCCATATAAAGGATTGTAGGATTGGGTGATAAATGCTGTACCTCCTAGGAGCTGGAGGCTCAGGGCCGGATAGAAGAAAGCTGTATCGGAGGGGTAACGGCCCTGAGCCTGGCAGTTGCCTGCCCTGTGGTCACTCAGGTTTGGAGGATGGAGATCCCCGGTTGGAGAACATTCCAGGTGAAAGAAAGGTGGCATGAAAGCGTGTCCGTGTGTAGGGCGCGTGGGTGCCTGGAGATGAAGCTGGAGAGGTAAGCAGCGGCGAGCTTGAAGGGCTTCGTGTACATAAGAATTTTAAACAATGTCCTGAGTAGCCTAGATGGTATTTTAATTAGGAAATATGAGCTCTGATTTGCAGTTTAAAATACAACTGGCATTCAGGCTGGATTGGACGGGGGAAAAATCCGAAGGCTGTTGAAGTATGGCGACAGAATGGAGGCGGGGTGACCTGAAATCGTATATTTATTCGTTGTCTCTTCTACTAAGATGGAACTTTCATGAGAAGGACTATGCCTGTTTAGTTCTTTTCTCTTAGCCAACACTTAGAAGAGTACGTAGCACCCAGTAGGCCCTGAACAACTGTTTGTTGGATGAATAAATCAATCTGTCCTTAATGAGACTTCCTAACTGATTGGATAGTAGATAAAAGCGGGAAATGGAGGAGACGGATCACTGAAGATTGGAAGAACACAAACAGTGAAATCCTGTTCAGTGGTTATTTGCCGAACATTTCTCCTGGGCTGACCCTGACAAGATGTTGTAGGACAGAAGTCCAGAACGGGCTCCAACTTCTGATGTAGCCAGGGGAGGGGCCAAGAGCCCAGTACCTACTAACAAGTACCAGTTCTAGGTTTTAGCCCCCAACAAAAAACATGTCAGTTTCCTTTCTGCTCCCTTGTGTGACTGAATTTGAGAAGTACAAGCCTTTTTTTGTTTTGTATTGAATATTACCATCCACATGTATAGAATCCATATGACTAGTTGTTTACCTTCACAGATGATGCAGAAATGAATTATCTTCATGCCTTTTTTTCTTTTGTTGAATATTTTCCCACAGGAGAGTCTAGTCAAATGATATTACAATTTATAGAATTTACTTTATATTGTCTCATTGCTTTCTAAAAAGTTAATCTTGGCAACAGCAACATCCATTTATGCAAAAATTACAAATTGAGTATCTACTGTGCTAAGCACTAAGCTGTGCTCAAGGAGCATAATAGACACAGATCCTCCCCTTATGTAGCTTCCAGTCTAATACAGGAGGGTGGCATTAATCAGATCATCACACAAGTGTTTAATTACAAACTGACAGATAGTGTAAATTAAAAATACTGGCCTCTAGCCAAGAGGTAGAAGCTGGTTTTACAACAATTTCAGCAGTACTGGTGATGGTTGTAGAGCCAGGAGGGCTTTCATTTTAAATTTTACTACTGTATTAGTTAAAAAAAATTTTTTTTGGTTCCTCGGGATTTCGTTTCCTGTTTTGATTTTGAATTAACCTGAATTGGTTCTTCCTAGTTCACTGGCTGCTTAAGGAAAGTCTTCTGTTATAAACCAACAAAAAATAAAAATTTATGCCTAAATTTTTTAAAAGATTTTATTTATTTATTTTTAGAAAGAGGGGAAGGGAGGAAGAAAGAAAGGGAGAGAAACATTGACGTGAGAGAGAAACACCAACTGGTTGCCTCTTGCGTGCGCCTCAACTGCCCTGTGTGGGAATCGAAGCTTTCACGCTGCGGGACAAAGCCCAACCAACTGGGCCACACTGGGCTATGCCTAAATTTTTAAAAGATGAATAACTAGAGTGTACTTAGGAACTTTTCCTCTTCTCTCCTCCTATTTATCCTTTAACTGACTCATCCTCCACTCAAAGCACACAGCTCTGTCTCTTACCTGAAGCAGGACCTGGATTTGAATCCCAGCTCCTCCACTTCTAGCTGTGTGACTTTGGACAGATTACTTAATCTTTTTGAGCCTCAGTTTCAGATGGAACTAATAATAGCACCTTCATGGTGTGATTTTTGGCCACATGCCCCTGTGAGCATTCCTTTAGGCAGGAAAAAAATAGATGAGAACAGAACAACAGAATAGAATCTCTGGCTCCTGGCAGGTTTTAGTACCATACCCAAACCAACACTTGCATGGCTCACAAAAACCACTGTTAACAAAGACAGGAATGTGCAGGCTATAGTTTTATATTCTGAAAATGTAGGACAGTTAATGTTCTCCCTTTCCACAGGAGACCTTACCTAGTCTGGATGACAGAGAAGTTCTTTTCTAAGGAAGAGTCTTAGAGCTGAGAACTCAGGTGGATCAGAACAAAACCTGCCTGGCATCTTACTGTACTTTCACACATCCAGTATATCAGCAGATCCTGCCAACTGTACCTTCTGACCACATATCCTAAATCCTTTCACCGCCTCTACTATTGCCATAGACCAGGTCACCACTCCCTCTAGCCTGAGCGACCACAGCAGCCTCCTAACTGGCTTCCCCTTTGCATTCTCACCCCTATAGCCTTTTTCCCAACAGCAGCCAGAGTGATTCTTTCACAGTGGATCATTTCACTCTGTTGCTTAAAGCCCTTCCACACTTATCTATCACACATAGAATTAAATCCAGATTCCTTACCAAAGTCTACGAGGCCCTGTATGATCTTCCCTTGGCTACCTCTCTGCCCTCATTTTCTGTCACTCCTTCCTTTCTTTGCCCACCCACTCCTCTCCAGTCACATTGGCTGCCTGGTTGGACCTCAGACAACCCTTGTATGTTCCCTTCTCAGCGTGTTTCACTTGCTGCTTTGTCTGCCTGGAATGTTCTTCATCATTTACCTGCATGGCTCATTCACTCACTTAAGTGCTCTGTCCATGTGTCAGCTTTCTGGAGGGGCCTTCTTCAGGCACTCCTCTTCTCTCTCAATTCCTTTACCCTAGTTTATTTGTTTTCATAGTACTTTCAGCTCCAGATATCCCTGTTTTTAGTTATTTCCTTTTTCAGTTATTTTTTCTGTTTTCCCACTAAAATGCAAGCTTTGTGAGAACAGCAGCTTAATTTTATTTGGTGCCAGTGCCTGGCACATAGTAGGTGCTCAATAAGTATTGTCGAATGAATTAAATTGTAAATGAATGAATGAGCCAAATAAGAAAAGAGTGAGAACACAGATGTTCCAGATGGAGAAGACTGCCCGTGCAGAGGGCCTGTGCCACTGGGGGTTTTCAGAACTGAAAGAAGGCCTGTGGGACTGGAGTACAAACAGGGAGAGGTAGTATTAAAGAGAAACACCACAGACCCAAAATGGTGTCACTTGTGCTAAGGCCAATGATACCAAACCTAGATGTAATACCTGACATAATTGCAGTTTCAACCTCTCTCATAAAACTTAATAAACCAGTCTGGAATTTTCTGATCAAGCACCATTAAGTTAATATGCACTTGGACCCTTTCCACCCTCCATAGAAAGAAGAGGCAACCTGCATGATGAAAACCCTTGCCATTTCCTTCCCCCATCCCCAAAAGAAGATGTCTTAGTCTTAAAATCATCTTTTCTTTTGTTAATAGCTCCCTTGCCTACCCTTATTCCTATAAAAGCCTTCCATTCTGTACCCCTTGGAGTTGCTAAATGGGATGATGCCCAATTCATGGATTGCATAATAAAGTCAATTAGATCGTCAAATTTACTCAGTTGAATTTTGTTTCTTGACAGTAGTAATGAATAGATAAGGCAGAGAGTTAAGCATGGACCAGACTATACAGGACCTGTAGGTGGTGTTACAATATTTTGGCCTTTGTTCTAAGGACAATGATATCAGCCATCAAAAGATTTCAGGTAAATTGAGAACTGTGTTTTTATAAGATCCCTCTGACTACTGGGTGGTAAATCTCATAGTAATAAGGCAAGAATGGATGCAAGAGACCAGTGAGGTAGCTGTCAAAGTCATCTAGGCAGAGATCACAGTGGTTTGCATTTGGATTCTGATTGAAGAAGGTGGACAAACGTCATTTGTATAAAAAATTAACAGCCATGCCCTGGCTGATGTGGCTCAGTGGACTGAGTGCCGGCCTGCGAACGAAAGCATCGCAGGTTCAATTCCTAGTCAGGGCACATGCCTGGGTTGCAGTCCAGGTCCTCAGCAGGGAGCATGTGAGAGGCAACCACACATCGAAGTTTCTCCCCTCTCTTTCTCCCTCCCTTCCCCTCTCTCTAAATATAAATAAGTAAATAAATAAATCTTTAAAAAATATATTAACAGGCATGCCATAACTGGTGTGACTCAGTTGGGTTGGGCATCATCCCACAAACTGAAAGATCACTGGTTCGATTCCTGGTCAGAGCACGCTGGGTGTGGGCCAAGTCCCTGGTTGGGGGCAAATGAGAGACAACTGATTGATGTTCCTCTCACACATCGATGTTTCTCTCCGTCTCTTTCCCCCTCCCTTCCCTTCTCTCTAAAAATAAATAAAATCTTTAAAAAATAAATAAAATTAAATTAACAGGTATATTTCCTATTCCTAAGATCCAAGGTGGATAGCTATGCTAACTAGACTCCAAAAGACACAAACTTAGGATCTTTTCTTCATTGGCACCGAATTGAGCCAACTGAGGCATTTTCTCGCTCGTTCGCTCTCTCTCCCCCACCCCATATATATATATATTTATTTGCCATGCTTTAGGCCTGTGCCAAGAGCTGCAGCAGATACAGAGATGATTAAGGTGCAGCAGGTCATCCCATAAAAGTAACATCCTAATAAAATAATACCCTTTGGCCTTCCTACTTTCCCAGCCTTGTCAGTGCTTGCTCTCTGTTTTTGGTCCTGGTCTGCTTCATATTCTGTACATATTTGTATGCCCTCTTCTTACCCCCAAAGCCAAGCCAAAATTAGGTGCTTGATGCAACTTTGAACGGGAATTATTCTCCTTGCCATTAATGCTAGTGGTAATAAAGGAGCTCGTTCTCCAAACTGGAGTTTCTGTCAAATAGAGAATAAATGCCTACCTAACTCACGAGGCTATTATCAGAATAAAAAAGAAATTTAAGGAGATTTGTAAATGTGAAAGGTGTTTGGATGATAGGTAGTCCTTCAATTTGAACTGCCCTCTTTACAGTTGTGCTCCACATCACATATATGAAGGTGGTTCCCATAAATAATGGAGCTGAAAAATTTCTGTTGCCTAGTGATGTCATCATGTCATAGCACCATGCATTAAACAAGTACCATTGTGTTATGGTTGCCTACAGTATACAGTACAGTAACTTGCCCTGCTGTACAGTACTAGTACAGCCTAGTACTGTAGGAGACAGAATTCGTCACCCTAGAATATGTATATTTGGCATAAGAATTATTTTAGGCCAGTTAATTTTAAGAAACAGCAGACATGGGAGAAACTTGGAAAGCCGAGTAGAAGCTACCCTTTGTAAAAGATACTTATTTACGTTGTAAGAGAAATCTGCACTTGTAAGGGTGTCTCCTTTGCTATACCAGGAAGAGGGGATGACCTTATCTATAGAAACTTATGCTGTAAGGCCAAGACTTACACTGCATAAGAACCTTATCCTTTTTTACTGTGCTTTTCCTGGTGACTTCTCCTAACCCACTGCTCCCCCTCCCAGCATGTTTCTTTTCAGCGAAAGATGGTATTTAAGGTGGTGGCTTCAACCATTTTGGTGAGTTACTCAGCTTTTGTGGACCTCGCCCAAGTATACTGGAGGTATACATTTTATTAAACTTTTGTTCGTTTTTATACTACTAATCTGTCTTTTATTATACGGACGTCTCATTCAAGAACCCACACGGGTAAAGGAAAAATTATTTTCTTCCCCTACAGAGCAGTAGGCTATACCATATAGCCTAGGTGTGTAGTAGACTATACCATCTAGCTTTCTGTAAGTTCTCTCTGTGATGTTTGCACAAGGAAATCGCCTAATAATGCATTTCTCAGAATGTATCCCCATTGTTAAGCAGAGTATGGTTGTACTAGTGTTGACTTTATTTCATGTTTATTCAACAGATATTTATTTATTGAACATTGACCTTGTACTTGTGTTAAGCTGCAAATGGTACCAGAATGTTACTAGCAATTGGACCTTGGTTCAACAACCTCAGTACTTGAGTTCTGGCTAAGGAAGAATTCAGAGCCAAGACTCAAATACAAGCAGGTTTATTTAGAAAGTCACAGGTGTAGAAAAAGTGAGCAAGCTGGGCTCTGTGGGCTCAGGAAACAGGTTACAGAGGCAAAAGAAGGGCCTTTGGAACTTTGGAGAAAGAAAGCAAAGATACATGCACCTGAGGGAGGGAGAAGGGGAAAGCTTGGGAGTGCTTCAGGGAGAGCTAGCCCTGAGGAAAGAAGGGGGTGGGGCAAGGCACTGTGAGCTTCTGAGTGAGAAGGTGATGAGGAGGGGGAGATGGAGGGAAGAGAAGCTGGGCTGAATCCTTTGCCTTAAGAGGTTTTACCTGTTTCCCAAAGGCAGGGATTTTAGGGGAGGTCTGAGGCAGAGGATCTTGATAAAATATTTATCAGCTTTCCTAGTGTGTCCTCTCTTGGTGTCTTGGTCGGCACCAAGGCAGGGGGTCATTAGTCATCAAAGCTGGTCCTAATGTCAGCCATGGCATCACCTCTCCTGGCATTGCTGCTTCTCTGGGCCTGGAGCTGAGGTAGAACTGTGGCCTAGATGTTATCTCTAGGGCTTAATGCATAAGGGAGTGGTCCTGCAAGGAAGTCATATGAGGCTATTCTTTGGCCCCCCTTTTCCTACTGTAAGGGGGGAGTCTATGGCATGACTAGCAACATGCTGGGGGAGAAAAGGTCATCCTGGAGGGCAAGGTCCCACCCCAGTTTTGCCATTGCTAGGCACCAAAGGCTTTCCACGCTGGTGACTGTTTGTACCTGTTCTATCGTTCCTACTCTGCTGATGCCTGTCTTAACTGCCTACTACATTAGGAGCTGGAGATGCAAGGATAAACAAGATTCAGTCTCTGCCTTCATGAAACTTACATTATAATGTGTACCAGAGCACTGTGGGTCAAGGTTGTTTAAAAAAAAAATTCAAGTAAACTTGAAGATTAATTCGGTTTATTAAATGCTTCTAGGGGATTGTATAAAATGGAACTATTAACAAAAGAAAATTAAATACTATTTTTAGACCAGGACAACCTGCAGGGATGTCCAACCTTTTGGCATCGCTGCACCACACTGGAAGAAGAGTTGTCTTGGGCAACATATTAAAAACATTGCAACATGTAATCACAAAAAAAACTCATAATGTTTTAAGTAAATTTACAGTTTTGTGCTGGGTCGCATTCACAGCCATCCTGGGCTGCATGCGCCCTGCGGGCTGCAGGTTGAACACCCCTGTTAGTGGGAAGGAATGGTAAGGGTTTTTATCATACGCATTGCTTCATTCTTTAGGGGGTGGGGGGAATGGAGAGAGCCCATGTGACAGATTTATCTTATTGGTGCTTGACCAGAAATTCTAGACTGATTAAGATTACATTTCTGGGAGGGTTTGAAACTGCAATTAAATTGGTGTTAGATCTAGGTTTGATACCGCTTTTACACTGAGTGGTGCTATTTTGGGCCCATGGTTTTCTCTTCAACAAGGTAAAAAGAATTTGAATATCACTACCTACCCAGTCCTATCACTGCATAGAATTCATGCTGGAGGAGCCAGAAGCATTTCCCCTTTTCATGCTCCTCACTGTCAAGCTCCTCATTGCCCCTGACCCCATGTGGCAGGCAGGCCTTCCCCTTTTGGGGGTGGGGTGGTATTATCTAAATAATATTTAAAAGATTGGACCCTCCCTGCAAGTAAGGCCAACAACTTTTCTTTAAATTCCCAGTAGTATCCCCTATTACTACCTATGTACTACAGTCTCAGGGTGTATGGTTAACAGATCCAGTTTCCTCTTGCATTGTGAGAGTAGCAAAGGGCCTAGAAACCCTGTGGTAGTTGTTCTGACTTTCTTGCAGGCACTGAAAAATGACATAGCCTCCAGGGTTCCAGATTTCTGAGAGGGTCCTATAGCTCATCTCAGGGTGAGGGTGGGACCGGTAGGGTAAGACTGGTCCTTAAAATTACGTGATCCAATGCCGATTCTCCACCTTCCTCTTTCTTCTATTTTCGGTCCTAGGAGCTAACCACCCAGAGAAGAGGTAGCCTCAGACTTTATTGAGGCAGCCTCCATGGAGGAAGAAGGCACACGCAGGGCAACCGGGGAGACGAAGTTGGGGACAAGAGTGGCATTGTACGCAGCCCGCGTGCAGTAGAATTGACAGTAGAACCTGTGTTGCGCGTGCGCTTTATTAGCCCCACCAGCGGCCCCATGTGGGAGGAAGGGGTGGGGCTCCGCTGGGGGGCGGGGTCTGCTTCCGCTGCTCACCGGAAGTGGCTCTCCGCTGCTGCCAGTGGGCCATGGAGTCGGTGGCACCGTAACGTCTGAGGTGTAAGGATTGCGGGGCCAGCGGCTATGGAGGCCGTGCTAAACGAGCTGGTGTCTGCGGAGGATCTGCTGGTGAGGCCTGGCCCCGAGGGAGGGAAAGAAAAGAATCGGGCGAGCGTGTCCTGAGGAGAATCGAATAGGGGCCAAACTCGTCCCATCACCAGCTTTGCCTAGGGAAGCCGTACTACTGCTCCCGGCAGCCTTTGCAGCGTCCGGCTCCTTCTGAGAAGGTCCACTTTATCCCAAAGGCTAGTGGGAGTTGTAGTTTCCTGCATCATCACACCTCAGACTCGAGGCCTGGAGTCTGGAGTGGAAAGACTGACGGGTTCTGGGTGCGAGCAACAGTTAGGTGAGGGTCCTAACCTGTTTTTGAGTGCTCCCTCAGTGGCAGGGGACTATAGCGACCACTGTAAAGTTTCATATATTACTCACTGTATCCAGCACGGTGCTAAGTGCGTTGCAGGCGATATCTCAATCTTTGAGTTATAAGAGGTAGGCACTGTTTTTTGAATTCCCGTTTTGCAGATAGAAAACAGTCCAGACCCGGCAGGGCAGGGCAGGATGGGGGCGGCAGTCTCCGACTGTTGAGCAGTTTTGTTGAACAGTGTGTTTACTGTTTAGCCACTCAGGGTCAGCTGCTCTGGGAGCGGTGCCTGGAGCCGCCACCAGGTGGCATCTCCACTCAGTACCACTCGGGGGAGGGAGTAGAAGGAGGGGGACTGTCCAAGGAGACATCATGCCTACAAGAAACAGAGAGCCAAGTCCCAGAGATGGAGATAAAACCTGTGGGGAGAGGTATCAAGACCCGCGAGGGAAATGTGGCAGAGACTGGGGAAAAATGGATTGTGACTGGGAAATGGACACCTAGGTCCTGATAGAGAATGGTTTACCCCCTTCATTTCTAAATGACTCCTCTCCTCTCCTATGGCAGAAGTTTGAAAAGAAATTTCAGTCTGAGAAGGCAGCAGGCTCGGTGTCCAAGAGCACGCAGTTTGAGTATGCCTGGTGCTTGGTGCGAAGCAAGTACAACGATGACATCCGTAAAGGCATTGTACTGCTGGAGGGTGAGGTGCTAGGCTACCCGACTCTCCCCTTCCCAACTGCAATCAGGGTCTGCCCTTCTCTACTGCCACTGGTCATTCTCTCCCTCCGTAGGGTCCTGTGTTGCACTGTAGGGTAAACATGGGACCCTATAGTCCAGTCACCGCACAGTTATTTTACAGTAAACTCACTGTAACCAAGGGCTATATACATTAGGCTAGCTTCTCCCAGTATACTTTGGGCTAATTACCACCTCATCACTGTTTTGCCCAAGAATCAGACCATGTCATTTTCCATAGGACTTTGGTGATCCGGTAGTCTAATCACGAAGAAAGTGACTTGTCCGAAGTCCCACAGCTGTTAATGGTTGAATTAGGACTAGAGGCTCCTGTTTTGTGTTTTGCGATCCTGTGTTCTTTGTCCCCACCTTACCCCCCACCATGTTGCTATTTAGCAGCTATTGTTGAAACAACAAACCTTCAGTGAGGGTGACATAGAAGATGTGCAGAAGATAGTCCCAAAAACCTGTGAGCAGATGATGCCTTTTTGATAAGAATCCTATTTCCCGTTGTTTTAGGATGTGGCACTATTTGTCAGAGGGCACAATATTTGACCTTTAAATTTCTTTAAACCCTCTTTCTCTTGGTCAAGTAATTGTATATAAGGAAACAAGTCAGTGTACTAGCAAAGGATGCCTGTTGTAAATCTTTAAACATAAGAATCTTGCTTAATGCAAATAATCTCTCCCTTCATTTGTCTAATTTGCCGATTCAGATTTTTCAGGTTTCCTGTATAGCAGGGCACAACTGTAGAAGAAGTGGTCTCTAAGAGTTGCCAGTCTAGTTAAGGAGACAGTACGGACACTTGGGAACATTTATAAACATCCACAAAACTACTTAGCAACAATTCTAGTGCATAGAGTAAAATTGAACACATAAGCCTCTAGGAAGTCACTGAATTAAGAGTCAGGTAGAGTTATTCAGGAAAGGCTGATTTTTTTTTTTTAAGGGGGTAGGGAATACAAACATTTTTAACACTTACTTGGGTAACTCACAGCTGTAGTTGAAACACAACACATGTCAAAACTGAGCAGAGATGTCTCTTGGCTTTTCCAGTGCCTTGATTTCCTTTCAGTTCACTTGGATGAACCAGGGTTGACTACTATTGGTACCAAGATGCTTGGGCAGCCTAGATTCATGCTTCCCAGAGCTCTGACTAGGAAGCCCAACTGGAGGCTCTGAACAATGACTTCCTCCCAGAATTATATAGGGATTCAGAGAGTGGAAGGGGTCTCTGGAACACAAGAATTAGGAAAAGAGAAAAGCGGTTTTTACCCTTTACTCTCTCCTCCCCAGAGCTACTGCCCAAAGGTAGCAAAGAGGAGCAACGGGATTATGTCTTCTACCTGGCTGTGGGGAACTACCGGCTCAAGGTAAGGCAGAGAGCTTCCTTCCCACTCCATCCTTCTTGGATGGGCCACAGTACCTTCTCCTTACTGCCCTCCAGGGTAGAGCCTGAAGAAGGCAGTCGGCAGAGGGTGGTATTGGACACAGGTTCAAGGTGATAGCAGATCAGGATGCTGAGGGAAGATGAGAAACAGGATCAGGGTGCCTAGGGTGTGGGGAAAAGGTGACGTCAGGATTGAGGTGCAGTCCCAGAGCCTTGGGTTGTTATCTCCCCTAGCTTATCATCCCCACACAGTTGGGATTATTTGTGGACTCTACTCCATTGGGTGGGGCTAGGGTGAGGGAGGGGGTGGAGGTAGAGGGAGGAGCCCCCAAGGCAAGGGAAGGGAAAAGCCCCTCTGATGGGCAAGAGTGCTGAAATACTGAGGGGCGCGCGCACACGTGTGTGTAGGAATATGAAAAGGCCCTGAAGTATGTGCGAGGGCTGCTGCAGACAGAGCCCCAGAACAACCAGGCCAAGGAACTGGAACGGCTCATCGACAAGGCCATGAAGAAAGGTGAACGTCTTCCCCCGTTTTCCTCCACTCCCCACCCCCTGTCTCCCTGGCCGTCGTCATCCCCAGGTCCCTCTTAACTATTAGTTTAGTCCTCCTCCTCACCCCCACCCCATACCTGCGCCCTCTGGTCTCTCTTTAAGTGACACCCCCCTGCCAGCAGTTCCTATTCAAACCCCCAGGAGCCTTCTTTATCTAGCCCTTAGCCTCACCCTGTGACTCCCAAGTGGAAAGACACATCTGCTGAGGAGCAGTGGGAAGAAGGTAGTAACCACGGACCTGGTAGGCTAGGGTCGACCCCTGACAATCTCCCTTTTCTTCTCTCCAGATGGACTGGTGGGCATGGCCATTGTTGGAGGCATGGCCCTGGGCGTGGCAGGACTGGCTGGACTCATCGGATTTGCCGTATCCAAGTCCAAATCCTGAATGAGACTGCACCTCTGCCTCTGCCCAGGGATACGTGGGAGCCCATGGAGGACACTCAGGGAGGGGCCCTCCCATCCTCACTGTCCCTTTCTTCTCCTGCACTGCATCTCTGTTCTCTATGGCCTCAGCCTCCTCTCCCCTCAGATCTGTCCTCTAGCTCCAAATCACATGCTTTAGGATGAGTGTAAATAAAATTGGGCTTTGACTTGGGAACTTCTGTGTCTCTGTTGAAGAAGGGGCAGGTTCCCTTGGCCCCAGAAGTGGGGGTAATGCATGGTCCTTTCCTGCTCTGTGTTTTTCTGTTACCTCCACCAAAGCTACATGGTCTTTGCACAGCCCTAGGATCCAGGGAGAAAGCAACTGGAGGTGGGAAAGGCGGAGCTGAAGGGACAGGCTTGGATTTGTGTCTCCTGTCTCCTCTGACCCACTCAGCTGACTCTTAAGTTTGTGGAGTTTTCCACACCATGGGGCCCCCCCACTCAGTTTCCTCCAAAACCTCCGCCCTTCCCCACCCTTTGTCTTCCTGCTTCCTCCCCTTCCTCCTCCTGTAGCCTCCTTAGAAGAGGGGGTGCTGCTGGTGGGTGGAAGGAAACAGGCATTTGGCATGGAGTTGGCAGGGGTCTTGGGACAGGTTAGGAACCCAGTACATGCCAGTTGTAGCCTCCAAGATGGAAGGTGGGGACCCAGTCCCCACCCAGCCTGCTTTGCCCCACACCCGCCTTGTGCCAGGCTCAGCTTGGGCCCGTCTTGCTTCACTACATACCTTTCATTCCACAGCCAAACCAGCCCAGCTGGGGGATTGAGGAGGAGGCCCCTGAGGGGAGCACAGAGCAGCCTGACACACAAAGGAGGGGAATGGTAGTTTATACTTCAGCTCAGGGGTGTACTGTGTGATTGCCTAGGTGTAGGATGAGCCCCTTGGAGACTAAGCCCCAGCCACACTTGCCAGAAGAGAACCAGGGCTGTCCTGCTGTGGTCTTAGAGCAGGAAATGAGACCGTCTACATCAGGACAGGTGCTCAGCTTGGGCTAGCAGTGGCAACCCAGAGGTTTCTAATCCGTCAAAGTTAGTAGAGCTTGGCGACACTCCTGATAACAATGAGCTGCTTAGCTTAGCCATAAGATCACTCGGGCCTGAGATTTACCCCACTGGGGCACCCGTAGCCACAAAATCAAGCTTATCGAGGATCAAAGATCAACCCACCAAAGGGGAAAGTTCAAGTTCATGAACTTGAAGTTTGGAGAAAAGCAACTCCTAATGGCTTCACTCTGGGTCTGCTGCACTGTGACCCAGGATAGTCACCAAGTATTGAGTAACTCATAACCTGTGGGGAGCTTTGATCTCTGGTCACAATTATTATATCCTATGAGGCGAGTAGTAGTAGTTTTAGTTCACGGAAACAAATGAACTCACGGGGCTCAAACCTCATGCCTGTGTCACTTTGGTAAATGATGGGATATGGTTTGAATGTAGGTTGGTTGGACTCCAGAGCCATTGTTTTCCCCCACAGACCCTGTTTCCTTCTTTAACCTTAATCTTCCTGAAAGACTCAATGCTCCAACCCCTAGGTCTTGGAGTTTCCTGAATTGTTCTCACCAATATCTAGAAGTAGTGGCTCTGCTCCCTCGTTTCTTCCCCATTGAAGGTTGCAGTGGCGGGTCCATGGTAATTCTCTGTCTCTGTCTCTTTTTGCCCCTCTTACTCCATTCTCTGGCCCCTGATGAAAGCTGAGTCAGAGACACGCTTCCCCTTGGCTCCCAATGCCTCCCATGGGGGCCCCTCCTTGGCTGCATCCGTTAGTCACTCCCTGGTAAGTCTCCCCCCCCCCACCCTTGTGGGGCGGGGAACCCAGGGCAGCCCGGAGGCAGTGGACTTTTGGCCCGTTTCGTTTATTCCCTACATCTCATCAACATCTGCTGCGGGCTCTTGCCTCATTCCTCTGACCTGCAGGGAAGCAGAAACCTAGAAAGAGGGAAGGAAGGCAGAAGCCTGGAGACAGACCTGAGGCCGACGAAGAGGCCGAGGCTGCAGCCGGTCTCCCGCCCTTCCCCTCTCTCTTCCCACCTTAGCCAAAGCCCCTCAAGGTCCTCTGGGGCTCAGGCCTTCTCCCTCTGGGGCCCCTGGTGCCCCTCAGGGCCTGCATCGCACCATGTCAGTGGCTGTGGAGACCTTTGGCTTCTTTATGGCAGCCGCGGGGCTGCTGATGCTGGGGGTGACCCTGCCACACAGCTACTGGCGAGTGTCCACTGTGCACGGGAGTGTCATCACCACCAACACCATCTTCGAGAACCTCTGGCACAGCTGCGCAACTGACTCCCTGGGAGTCTACAACTGCTGGGAGTTCCCGTCCATGCTGGCCCTCTCCGGTACAGGGTGGAGGGGGAAGAGGGTAGAGGGAGGTGGGAGGTTGGAGAGAGCTCTGGCAAGTGCGGGTGCTTCCGACGGTCTGGGCTTGGGCGCCATACAGATAGGGAGGCCTGGTCAAGCTCAGAGACAGGCTCCTGCAGCATGAAATGCCGGGAGTAGCTGGAGCTACAGTGGTGGCCAGTCCCACGTGGCCCCCTGCCCTCATGTGACACTCTGTCTCGGTGGTTAAAAGAAAAGGCACCAGGGTTGGACTGCCAGGTCCCGCGCCTGCTGTGTCCTAGGGCAGGTGGTAAAATGAGCTTTATTTGGCCCATCGGTAAAATTAGGATCACAATAGCACTCATTCACAGGGTAGCTGTGGAGACTTTATGAAATAAAGGGTGCAAAATGTTAACATCTATATGCACTCAAACAATTTTATCGTTTTAGTGTTGGGTTGGGGGTGTTGGAGTTTGTGGGGTGAAGAAGAGGAGGCCCCATCTTAGAACCTTGGGAGTTGAGACTATCTCAGTAGCCTCACCAGGCTTCTACTGGGACACCACTGCTGTGGCGAATTCTAAAAAGTTGTTTTAAAGAGTCTGAGTGTCTAATATAAGCAGGTGATGGGGTGTGCATGTGTGTTTGGGGTTCTCGGGGTGGTATATTCTTTTTGGTTCTTGGTGAGCTGGAGACTACAGCTCTTTTGGCCCAGAAAGATTCTCCCTGGTGGCTGTAGCGTCTCCCTGCTTCCTGCTCACCCTATGAGTAGCACCTCATTATTCCCTAGGGGAGTCTCCCTTCAGTTGGCCCCTGCCAGAGACCAAGAGGGGGTGACCAGGAACCCTCTGCGGTCCTGCTCCCTTACCCTCACTGGGTCCTCACTGAGCCCTCTCGCCCTTCTAGGTCCCCTTGTGCAGGTGCCGGAGGTAGGGGAAGGAACAGAGGCCAAACAGGGTTTAAAGCAGGGCTCCACGAAATCCCTCAGGAATGTCCAAGATGCTCTGAGCAGTTAGGGGATCGAAGTGGGTCTCTTGTGACCCTCTGTTCCCAGAATCTTCTGAGGCAGCTGCAGAGGCTTCATGCTTTCATCTCTCTCTCAGACTTGCAAGGCAAGTGCCCCACCAAAACCCTATAAAAACTGAGTAGAAACTGGGCCAGAAGCCCAGAATACGGGGTGGCCAGAAGGGACACAGGAGGCGGCCAGCTCAGCAAGCCTGGCCATCCCCACCTCATTTGCCCCCACTTGGAACGGCTGCACTTGGCCTGAGGGAGGGCCCTAAGTGCACAGGAAAGATAAAGGGGCAAGAGCGGGCTTGGGGGAAGGGCAGAGTGCAGCCGCCCAGTGTCGAGGGGCATCTTGGTTCCAGGCGTGGTACTAGATACTTCATATACACCATTTTAGGGCTGTTTACAATAGTTCTGCTGTTGGGTGCATTAGTAACTTCATTTTTCAGAACCTGGAAAACTGCTGGGATAAGTGTTAACCTGCCCCAAATCACACGGGTGTTAGGGGAGTCGGAGTCCCGCTTCATGTTTCTGAGTCCAGAGCTGGCTAACTTTCAAGGCTGGTCCTGGTCCTGAAAGGGGTCCTGACTGTCATTTAGCCACCTCCCAGCTGTGCTCCCAGCTGCCAGCCATTTGGCCCGTGCTCTCACAGGTGGAGACTGTTAGATGAAAGGGTGGGGAGAAGATACGGGGTAGGGAAAGAGGGTGGGAACTCCAGAGGGAATGGCTGGAAGCGAGAAAGTGCTCTCAGAGAACTTTGTCCCTCCTCCCTACCCCCCAGCTCCGAGCCACTAAACATCCTCTTGGCAGAGACCCAGCCTTTCCCCTTCAGCATTGATGGCACTGCCCCACCTGGGAAAGGGGTACAAGGTCCTTGGGTGCTTGGCAACTATCAAAGTCAGAGAAGGGGGAAGGGGGACCAGGAAGGGAGCCAGCCATTTCCTTCAGCTTTGAGAAAGGGGGGACTGAGGCACTGAAAGCACACGTACAAGACTGATTTGCATTGGTCCTGGGCCCAGGTATCCCACCTCCCAGGTCAGAAACTGCTGTGGACCCAGTGACCCATAGGCCACTGCTGCCCCCTACCGTTCATTCCGGAAAGAAGCTCAGGTCCGGATGTCTGGCACAGTACTAGGCACTTGGTAGGACCTGGAGAGAGGCGGATGTGGGAAAGGGGCTGGGGGTGCCCAGGTGCAGTTTCTGCAGTACACAGCAGAGCTTAGTGGTGATCTAACAGAGCAGTGGTTCTCAACTAAGCGATTTTGCCCCTCAAGGGTTATTTGACAGTCAACACGTTTTGATTGTCCTGCCTGGGGAGACTACTGACATCTAGTGGTGGAGGCTAAGAATGCTGCTAAACATCCCACAATGCACAGGATTGCCCCCCAGAACAAAGCATTATCTGGCCTAAGAGTCAGTAGTGCAGAGGAGAAACCCTATAACTGAGTATAGGCAAAGTACACAGGTGCAAGTGACAGGGCAGGGGGGACTGAGACTCCTTGGGACTGAGGTGAGCTCCTGAAAAGGAGGGTGTTTTGACCCCTCAGCCTGTAAGCTGGACGGGCCAGAGGGGAAAGAAAAGGATTTGAGGACTTCTAGGGACTGAGGCCTGAGCAGGGGCTGTAAGGGCCTGGCTGTCATCGAGGGGAGAGGGGATGGAGGGGTAAGGGTCTGGCTCAGGGACCCATGGCTGCAACCCACCTCCCCAGGGTACATCCAGGCCTGCCGGGCACTCATGATCACCGCCATCCTCCTGGGCTTCCTGGGCCTCTTCTTGGGCATAGTGGGGCTGCGCTGCACAAACATTGGGGGCATCGTGCTCTCCAGGAAGGCCAAGCTGGCGGCCACTGCAGGGGCCCTACACATACTGGCTGGTAATTGAGGGAAGGTGATGGGTGAGCCCTGCGCTGTGGTGGGGGTTGGGAGTGGCCCTAGGCAATAGACCCCAGGGTTCTCTGTCTTCTCCGGCTCCCACTGCTAATATTTGCCTCACTTTCCCCTTTGCATTGACACCTGCCCTCCCAGACTAAGCTCTTCCCTCCCTCCCTGCTCTTCTCAGCTTCACCCACACTCACCAAATCCCTTGGCTATGAATCAGTCCATTAGCGATGTTTCTTGAGCCCCCACAGAAGCCAGGCTGTAGGCGAGGCACAGGAGGGATTCCAAAGGTGAGAGTGAGGGTCTGCCCCCGACCCTGTACTCACAGCCTGGCTGGGGAGAACAGAGTGAGGGTGTGTGTACAAACACACACACACAGTGCACACAGGAATGATATTGTATGACTGATCATCCCTTTTCAGTGTGTAAAACATACCTACACACACCACTTCATAAGCCAAAAGGCTCGGAAAGGTCAGGTGACTTACTGGGGAGACAAGCCCCCAGTGAGTGGCAAAGCTGGTCCTATAGTCCAGGGACCTCAGTGGCTTCAGGCCTTCACTTCACTAAGTGGCAAAGGTGCGTCACAGGCTCTGAGGGCTTTAAGAGGCCAAAGGACAGGGGTATCAGAACAGACAGAGCTGGTAGGAGAAGACTGCTTAGGGCAGCTGGGCTTTCAAGGATGGATGGGGCACAGTCCACGTGAGGAAACTGAATGATCAAGGCACACGAGGTCAGGGATGAACGAGGCAGGTCAGGGGTAGAAGAGGTGGACAAGGGCTGGTTGAGGGGCAGAGTACGGGAGACTGAATGAGAAAGGTGGGCTGGAGTCAGGTCCTCAGTGCAGCATAGTTAGAGAAGTTTACAGTTGACCCTAGGAAACAGAAGAGTCATGAACTGAGAAGGAGGAAGAAAGGGAGGGAATTAAATTTGCTCTTGGACTTGATGCCCGACATCCTACTCTCTGGGCTGCTCCTTCCTGGCCCTCCCTCTGGTTCTCTAGGGGCCTAGGGCTCCAGTGCAGTTCTCTCCCTACCCCAGGTTGCTGCGGGATGGTGGCCATCACTTGGTACGCCTCCAACATCACCCGGGAATTCTTCGACCCCTTATATCCCGGAACCAAGTGAGTGGGAGAGCCTCACCCTCAGGGGCTGTGGGTGGAACTCGGGCATGTCCCTGAGCTAGCACAGCCCTGTGTTGTTCTTGTCCCCAGGTATGAGCTGGGCCCTGCGCTCTACCTGGGCTGGAGTGCCTCCCTGTTGGCCATCCTGGGCGGTGTCTGTCTCTGCTCCAACTGCTGTAAGGCTTCAGACCAGGACCCTGCAGCCAGGTGAGGGAGGGGGAGCGGCGCGGGGTGGGGGTAGGGGAGCAGCGAGGGCTGCACCTCCTTCTGATACAGACCCCTCTCTCACCAGCACCCGGCTTTCCTACAAGGCCTCCGCAGTGCGGTCCACTGCCCATCTGGCCCCCGGAGCCTTGGATGGAGAAGGCGACAGCAGCTTTGGCAAATACGGGAAAAACGCTTACGTGTAGAAACCCTGGCCTGTAGGCCCTATTCCCCTCCCACTGCCTCCAGCGGAAAGGGGTCCCGAGAACCCAGGGCAGCAGGCGCAGGCCCTTGCTTGGTGTTACCACCTCAGGGACAAACCACACCCGGGGCTCCGCCTTTGGGCCTGGAAGCCACACCCAGCTCAGGCCCCGCCTCTTCAGTCGGAGCTGCTCTCTGGCCACACTTCCGGGCTCCGGGCAAGACCCCGCCTACTGAGGACTCACTTTGGACTCCTGAGACTGGACCCGAACCCTTTTTATCTTCTGATACTGGGGTCTGGGCGGTTAGGCGAGCGCGGGGGTGTCCCGGAGTGTTTGCATTCTATATAAATACATGCATAAATAAATTTGTATTGTGAACTGGTCAGGGGCTGAGTGTCATGAAGCAGCTGGTCAAGCAAGAAGTGACGGGAAGCACTCAGAGTCATCTCAGTTCTTGGACACCAGACTGTCACCTGCGTCCCCCCGCCCCCATCACCTTTGGACTGTCTTATCCAGCAAAATAGAGGCAGGGTTGCCAGTGATTTCAAGAGTGTGGCACTGTTATAACTACTGATAAGAGTCATCAAGGAGCAGACTGGAAAGACCCAGCTAGAGGAAACCGGCCAGCTTGAGATAACAAGTCACTCGTTCTACTCTCAACCTTTCTTCGCAGCTGTGTGAGGATACAGGTGGTCTAGGGCAGTTTCTTTACCTGGGCCTGAGAGTGGGTATCAGAAACTGACCAGCCCTTTGAAATTCTGTCAAGTCAAGGGTCTGGTACAGGTATATTTTTTCTGGGGAAGGCTAAATAACTTCCAGAAAAGGCTCGGAAGGCGTGTTCACAGAGGCTTGCCTGTTAGTGGCACATGTATGCCTTCAGTGTCCAGCTCAAACACAGCACTGGGTCATGGGCAGGACTGGCATAGGGTACTGAGCAGACTGAAAAATGAGGCCACGCATCTAGTGGAAGCCTGGCATCTAGTGGAAGGAGGTGATAGGGCCTTATGCTGATACCTTCCCCTGCAGCACTGACTAGGGCGACCAGTCACCTGGGGGTGGCCTGGGTTCTGATCTCAGCCCCTTCCTCTTCCCCTTTCATCCCATCTGCTCCTGGGATGTAAAGACACTCACATCTGCATTCTAACTGGGCCTCTCTCTGGAGCTTCAGGTGTATAAGCACCCACTGTGTCTTTTCACAGGCTGGGCAAGTTCATTACTTTCCCCACACCCACAGTTCCTGTCATTCCTATTACCATCATTGCCAACTTCTCAGTCAACAGATTGACAATTTCAGTCATCTCTCTTCACTTCCCCTCTTCCACTCCCTCCCCTCAGTTGCTGCTCACTTCTCCCTCCAGTTTTCACATCCTACTTCTCTCCTTTCACTGCTTGATGCTGGGTCAGGGCTTCATCTTCCATTGCCCAGACTCATCACAGGATTTCCCTAATTGAGCTTCTTATCCGTATTTCTCTACTGGAGCATCATTTATTGTCCTGCCCTGGCAGCTCCTGGTGGCTCAGGAAGGAAAAAAAAAAGACAAGACCTTGACACACTGCCTGGCCCTAGCCCATCTTTCTATCCCCACTTTTTGCTATTCCTCTGTACAACCGTGCTGTCCCAGCTGGACTGCTCCACTAGCCTTGGACACATATTTGCATCAGGGCTTCCCACTGGACTCCACCCAGAAACACTGGTGCATTTTGAGCTGTTCCCCTATAATGAAAACTTCCATGGCCAAGAAGTCCACAAATTTCTGTATATCCTACGCGCTTCATACTCTGCTTTTGGACAGTTTATGGATGTCCCATGGCCAACCTAGTTCCCCTGGCTAAGTCCAAAACCCATATGGAAGGGACGGCACAGAGCGCAGACACTGGGAAGTATGTATTGTGGGGGCCCTTAGTGTAACAATCTATTATGGCAAGTACTGGGCCACCTGACTTTCTTTGTTAGCAAACCAATAGTAGGTTTCTCTCTATGGTGTAATAGACAAATCTTACACCAAGCAGAACCTATGAGACACACATCCTAAAACGGGTCTTTCAATTCTGAAAGGCTCTGAAAGCACAAGGATGCCTGTGTACTCCACAATGAAGGACAGAAGCCAGTTATAACTCTTGATACTGCCACCCAGACACCTCCAACTCAAATTTTCCCTCTGCCCTACCCACAGCTTCTACCTCCTTTCCCAAACTCCACCCTGCCTCTTCTCATCTCCTCCCCTTTTCAGGAAAACTGGCCTTAGTCAGGTCTCATATTTGAGCATTTAAATATGTGACTTAATATGGTCACCAGATTAATTATAGATTTCTTTGTCCATCAGTCATGGTCACATGGCTCTAAAGGGCTATCAGCACACCCCTCTTAACACATTCTTCTTTTCCAGAAGTTAGAGCACTAAGACATGACCACTACTTTCAAAGAAACAAGCTGGCAGCAAAAAAAAAAAAAAAAAAAAAAGTAAACAGCTAGTTACCATATAATGCTAGGCTAGGTGGCCCATACTAAGATGCTAGGGCTATTCCAAGAAATCCTCCAGTTTTTTAGGGAACTGGCTATGAAAAAGCTCCACAATGAACTGGTTTAGGTCTTGGGCAATGGGGTCAACAGCTGTCATTTACTGAGTACTTTCCAGATGCCAGACACTGGGAGGGGTGCATTGCCTCATTTAATCCTCACAATGTCTGGCAGGTGGCTACACAGAATGAGAGGTAAAGTGACCTATCCAAGCTACAGAATTAGTGAATAGTAGGACCAAGATTTGTCCAAGACTGAAGACACAATTGGCCTGCTTTCAGAATTCCTGGCTCTCCAAACTAATTCACATCTATTAAATTCGGTGCTTACTGAGGTCTTTAGCTGTGAACCCCCCAAGTCTCTAGCCTTCCAGACCGTAGCATTAGCCTCTTCTGGTGCCCCATCACACAACACTGACTAGCCTCTAGAAGCTTTTAGTATAGTGTAGCCTGGGTGTCTCCCAAGGTGGGGACAGTCTCTACTAGTATACAGGAAGCTGGCTGTATACTCGAAAGCAGTTCAAGGCTTTCCTTGAAGAGCTATGGTATTAAACGGGGGTCTGGAGATCCTTCCTGGATGATGTCAATGGGTGATTTGTGGAGACAATCAGCATCAGAGCAAGGGAAGGCCCCTGGGGTCCAGCTCGGTCTTTTCAAGGTCAGTTGGGGAAGACTGAGTCTGTCATTGAATAGACAATCTTACACCAAGCAGAACCTGTGTGATTCTTTTTATAACAACAAAATATGAAATAAAGTCAGTGAATTTAAGAAATATATCAGAGATTATGCTGACTCCGTAGAAATCTGACAGGAATTACAATGCAGGTGGATCAGTGAAGCACAGGTGGTGCTTCTCTGAGAGGAAACAGTCTTTTCTTCGCATCCCTTTCTTGAGTGTACTTCTTGGTAGAGAGACAAAAAGAAAGGTTAAAGCCCAGGGCAGTTTCCTTCCGGAGGGAGACGATGAACCTAGGCCAGGAGTTAGCAGTCAGTAAGCTGGATTCCTGATCTCCCAGTTACTATTGCATAACAACCCATGCCAGGACTCAATGGCATAAACTTTTTATTACACACACAGATTCTGTAGGTCAGAAGCTCAGACAGGGCACAGCAGAGATGGAGCTATGGTTTTAAATGGGGGTCTGGAGAGCCTCCCTAGGGAATGTCAATGGAAGACTTATGGACGTAATCAGCATGAGAGCAAGGGAAGGCCCCTGGGGTCCAGCTGTGTCCTATCAAGGTTAGTTGGGGAAGGCTGCGTGTGTCACTAAGTAGACAAATCTTATACCAAGCAAAACCCGTGTGATTCTTTTTATAACAACAAAATGTGTCTGTTCCATGCTATTGAGAACACAGCTAGGAACTAAATGGCTGAGGCTGACTTGGTGCCTTAGGACCAAAATCATCACATCTTCACTCCCATGATAGAAGTTTGGGCTGGGATGGCTTAAAGGCTTGACCAACTGGACCTATCACTGGGAACACCTGCACATGGCCTTTCCATGTAGCCTGGGCTTCCTCAGAGCATGGATTTCTTACATGGCAGCTGAGGGCTCCGAAGGCAAGTGTCCCCAGGGACAAGATAGAAGTTGTACTGCCTTTTACCACCTAGCCTTTAATGTCACATGGTTTCACTTCTGCTACTCTACTGGTTGAAGCAGTCATAAGCCTACCCAGGTCCTAGAGGAAGGGGACAAAGACCTCACCTTCAATGGAAGAAGAGTCAAACAATTTACAGCCATCTTTTAAGATTTTATTTATTTTTAGAGAGAGGGGAAGGAGAAAGAATGGGAGGAAATTATCAATGTGTAGTTGCCTCTCACACACCCCCTACTGGGGACCTGGCCTGCAACCTAGGCATGTGCCCTGACTGGGAATCGAACCAGTGACCCTTTGGTTTGCAGGCCAGCACTCAATCCACTGAGCCACACCAACCAGGGCCTACAGCCATCTTTTAAAACCACCGCACTTGAGACTGTCTGTAAACCCTGTTCTCACCATCATTCAATACAAAGCTGTCACCAATGCCACTCTCCCAACTGGAAGTCTCCAGGGAAAGAGCAAGCAGTTCCTCGGGAAGATACCAGGAACATTTGGGCCAGCCTCAAGAAAGTCCCTCAAAACGGGGAGAAAAGCCTAAGAAGTTGCCTAACACTGACTTTGCTGGATATCAGTAACACCTTATTGAGGTCACACGATCAATACACTTCCTAAGCACCTGCTTGGCTATGTTCCAATTGAGTACTGGGCAACTAGGACGGCAACTCCATGACCTTAGGTGGCTATGGCTCACAGCCCTCCTAGAAGAGGTATGGTGTAAGAAGCTCTAGTACCGCGCAAGAGTTATAGCATCCGGGGCCACCCAGAACAGGAACTTCTACACGATGAATTCCTCCATGTCTCCCAAGAATTTCTGGGTTTTCTCTGCTAATAATTGCATGTACCACAGTCCCTGCTAACAAGAGCTTCCTCAGGACAGCTCTTCCATCAGGCTGGCCGTTCCTGGGACCTTACTGTATACAACAGACACTCAAGAAGAACTAGAGAAACAAAAAGCAAAACAAATGAACTAAATCAATAACCAAAAAAGTGACATAAAGAAGCAGTCAAGGAATGCAGAGACATGGGAGTGGTAGGAGAATGGGACAAAATCTTGCATGGTCAGGGACCTAGATGGGTAGACAGTGGGAGGGATAATGGACAGGTAGGAGAAAAAGACACAGAGTAATAAGAGAGATGACCAATCACCATCACGCCCAAAACACTGTGTGACCAAAGGGCAGGCACCTCCTCACATGAGTCTTTCATTAGATAGTACCCTGAAGGCTGGCCCACTTCCCTGCCATATCCCTGGAAGTAAGACTGGTCTTCCCTAGGGGATAAGACATGAGGTTTGTTGGGTGAGTGAACAGCTCCTCTCTTGGTCTGGGGAGCACCTTTCCTTTTGATGTCCTCTTTGAGGCCAAGGTGATGATGCATGGAGGGTATTCCTCTCCAGGGACACCCAAGGTCACACAGTCCACTTTAAGCACCTGAAGGCAGAGGAAACCCAGGATGAGGAGGGGTCTGGGAGGCTGTGGGGTATAGGGGGAGGAGGGTGTGGACCCAGGGGACATTCCCAGCTAACCTGGTCTCCTGGTGAGTGCCCAGACAGCGCACGGTGCAGTACCGAGCGCCGCAGCTGACACAGGTGTACGGGGAGGGGAAGCCGCATACAGCACAGAAGGGGCGCTGGGGCCGGGACGGGGGTCCTGCACAAGCCGTGAGGTAGTTGGGGCCCTCGGCCACACTCAGGTTCTGCAGATACAAGGGAGCAGGCTCCACAACTTCTCTGCCCGCCCGCATAGCAAACACCCGCCAGGGACAAGCATCTCTGTGCGTGCAGCCCCTCCCTGAGGGCTCCTCCCTGCCAGTTCCTTTCTCACCTGCTCCTCCAGCAAGGCCTGGAAATTTTTTCGGAAGCGAAGTTTAAAATGATCACCTCGAGTTTTCTTCTTTTTCTTTCCTAGGGGTCAAGAGCAATGAGTTACTTGGCACCTTCCAAGAAAGACATCTTTCTCTGCCCCATCCTTCTCGATGCCCTCACGTCTATTCCCTGCCCACATACTCACCTGGCTCTAGGCAGGTCTCTGTCTACCATCCTTTTCCCTTTCCCCAATGTCTCCATCTCCAATCCCAGCCTTCCTTAATCTCCACACTCCCTAAATCTAAGACTTTATATCAGAGCTGGAAGGGATTTTAGAGCGCATCTGCTCCAACTTCTTTGTTCTACATACGCAAGAGGAAACTGAGGCACAGAGTGGGAAGAGCACCTAGCTCAAAGTCACAGGAGCCAGTCAGTCCCTGGCAGAGCCAGAGGAGCTCCTGAGACATCCCCCCAGCCCGATGTCCTTCCACAACCCTAACCGAGGTGAATTCTTTCCCCTTCCTTCAGCTTTGTCTCCCCAGCCCCACCCGCCTCACCGGTGTCTGCATCATCATCAAATTGAGGCAGTCTCTTGCCAAGCTGGGGGAGTCCTGCATGGGGATCATCCTGGAAGTTGTCATTCTCCAAGGCCTCAAGCTGCCTGTTGATGCGGCGCTGCCGCGCAGCCCTGTCCAGCACCCGCCGCTGTCCAGGGTCCTGGGAGCGAACTAGATGGGGCAAGGCCAGAAGAGTTATGGGGGGCATAGAGAAGAGAGAAGCTGGGGTGACCCTGGCTCTGGACATGTGTGGATGATGTCCATGGGGTGTGGAGCCACAGTTCTCTGCTTTCATCCTATCACCAAGCCCTTGGCCCCTATATCTCCTACCAATACAGTAGTTCCCCCTTATCTGCAGTTTTACTTACTGAAGTTTCAGTTACCTGCAGTCAACCATGATCTGAACACATTATATGGATACTGAAATAAACAGTTCATAAGTTTTAAATTGTGCACTGTTCTGAGTAGGTATGCATGTAAGAAGCTCTGTTACCACACAAGAGTTACAGCCTCCAGGGCCACTCAGAACAGCAGCCTGTGATGAAATCCCATGCCAACCCACTCCATCCTGCCTGGGATGTGAATCAACTCTTTGTCCAAGCATCCAGGCTGTACACACTACCTGTCTGTTAACCACTAAGTGGCCATCTCAGTTAATGAGATCAACTGTCATGGTATCACAGTTCTTGTGTTCAAGTAATCTTTATTTTACTTAATAATGAACTCAAAACACAAGAGTAGTCATGCCAAAGATATGCCAAAGAGAAGCCGAAAAATATACGTATGTACAGGGAAAAAAACATGGTATGTACAGGGTTTGGTACTATCTGCGATTTCAAGCTCCACTGGGTGTCTTGGAACTTTTCCCATGTGGATAAGAAGGGACTGTATATCAGCCCCTCTGGTATGCTTCCTCCCCAGCTAACTAAGGCTGCTGTTTCAGCCACTGAGGCCTGCTTTCTATCCCTTTGGCCCCAGCCCTCCCTCCCAATCCCAGACCTAACCAATGGAATGCCTCCTGGAGACCTCTCACTGGTGGCAAAAATCACAGAACCATGCTAATGAGACCACTGCACACTCAAGGCTTCCAGGTTCCACTGGGACCTTGCACTTGGCCTTCATGCTCAGCAATCTCGTTTTCTATCTCAAAGGAAACAGGCCACTGACACATAGAGACACTTATCTTTTAGCCTACCCTCAATCATAATTGCATAGACACCCAACCCCCCACACACCAAATCCCACTGCTAACCCCAACCTTTCACCTCCAGCTGAGTTCTCCCCTCTTTCTTGCATCTTCAATCTCTCCTCCTTGATGAACACTTCCCCTTCAATGGAAAAACCTACTAAACTCCGTCTACCCAACTTCATACCTACTCTTCTTTGACAGAGCAGCCCACATGATGTTTCATTTCCTCATCTCCCAACCATCTCTCAACCCACAGTAACCAACTGGTTTTTGATGGTAACCGCTCACACTCAAAATGCTGGTGACCTCCTTGAGCCAAGCCCAGCGTGCACTTTACTTGAATTCTCTACACTCTGAGGCTGTATTGACCATCTCGCTCAGGCTGAAAGAATCCCTTCATCGGTTTCTTTGACATGACTCCAGGTGATCCTTCCCCATCCCTGGCTATGGTTCTGTTTCTAACCTTGCCTTCCCTCTCTGCCTCTAAGGAGAGGGTATCCCTGTTCTCTTTCTCAGTCTATTAACTATTCCTGAGATTTCTAATTCCAAACACAGGACTCTCTCATCCACAAGCAAATAAGTCCAAAAGTGATTGTCTCCATCCAGAACTTTCTCTTGAGCTCAAAATTGACTATTCAACTGGTTGTAGGAAATTACCTTCTGACCCCATTAACAGTGCAACTCAAAATTAAAAATCGTCCCGCCCAAGTCTGATTCTCCTGCAGATTTCCTTTAGAACCAACTACATAGACATCCAAACCGGAAACCTAGGACTTATTTTAAAGTTCTTTCTTCATTACCCTACCAACTGTTCACTAGGTTCTGATAATTCTACATAAAATATCTCTTTATTCATTAAACAAATATTTATTGAGTGCTTGTAACCATAATAATAACATCATGCCAGTTGCTAACACTTACTGGGCACGTACTATGAGTCACGCACTATAGTAAGCTCTGCATAAATGGAATCCTTGAACCCTTCAACAACCCCATGGAACAGGTATCATTATCATCCCCAACTTACTGAAGTTTGCAGCTAGTAAATGGCTGGGTCAGAATTCAAGCCCAAACTGCCAAACATCAAAAAACATGCTCATGAGGACCGCCAGTCAAGATGGAGGTGTAGGTAAACATGGCTCGTCTCCTCACACAACCAACATCAAAATTACAATTAAACTACAGAACAACCATCACTCAGAACTGTCAGAAATCAAGTTGAATAGAAGTCCAACAACTATGGAACTAAAGAAACCACATCCATGCAGACTGGCAGGAGACATGGATACACAGAGCAGGTTGGCCCACTTCTACATGTGGTGGATAAAAATTCGGGAGAGATATCTCAGGAGCAAGGGGTTCCAGCCCCATACCAGGGCCCCCAGCCCAGGGTTCCAGTGCCAGGAAGAAAAGCCCCCATAACTTCTGGCTGATAAAACCAGTGGGGTTTGATTCAGTGAAAGAAACTACTGGAGTCCCAAGCAATGTCTATAAAAGGGCCTGCATACAGACTTACTCAGACTCACCCTGTCTGAGCTCCAGTGCCAGGGTGGCAGCTTGGGGGACACCAGTGTCATGCTGGAGTGTCTGGCATCAGGACAACTGCTGAAGAACAGCTTTCTTCTGGACAGAAGGGCAAGGAAGGGCCATTGTTCCTTTTCTGAGCCCTCCCTACATGGAGCCACAGAGCTGGCAGGCGGGGCCATATCTGAGACTCCATCAACCTGGCTCACACAGTTTGCTCTAACCTGGGGAATCTCTGAGGATCCCAAGCCAAACTGTTAACAGTGGCTTTTCCATATGAATGGCTGGTCTTGGATCTGGCTTCACAAGTTCCTAAATCCCTCCAAATAAGCAAGAGCAGGCTTCAGGGAGTCCCCAGTCCCCTTACCTCTAGCTAAGCAGCGCCAGGCCCAGCACTAGCAGCAGTCAGCTTTGGAGCACAGTTTTGCCTCACCTGGGTCTCCAAGCCCAACACAAGTAGCAGCCATTTGCAGATTGCTTTGTAGCTCATGCTGGGTGGCTCTGGGTGGAACACAGGTGGTGGTTGACCCTGGCCTGCACCACCCGGGAAACACCAGAGCATGCTCACTCAGTGAACAGCTACAGACCATGTCAGAGCACCACCACCCAGCCACTGCACAGCTGATCCTCCATGGAGGGCAGAGGTTGGTGGTCAGTGGTCACAGCCAGTCCTTCCAGCTGACTGGCCTGGGTAAATCCCTCCCATTGACCTGCCAACAGCAATCAAGGCTCAACTACAAGAGGAGAGTGTACTCAGCCCACACAGAGGGCACACCTTGAGTACCCAGCTTCAGTGATAGGGCTGGCTGTGCCGCTAGAGCCTACAGGACACCTAC